>JASXSY010002567.1:0-91828 GCA_034509805.1 Sipha maydis | reverse complement strand
ATATAAAGACGTAAGGTTAACGTCGACAAACAAACCCGTTCTCATTAAACTCACAATTAATTAACTAATTTTCCTCCTGAACTCAAAACGGATCTTCTCGATTTCCTCGTAGGTATATACCTCCACACCAGAATACATTTGTCTAGTAGCCTTGCTTCACAGATTAACGGGGTGCTTTAATAATTTGCCGAAATTCTATCAACAATTAATAGTAGATATTACAATAACAACAAATTAAATTTTAAATGTAGGTACGCGTTTCTATTTAACCCGTTCACTGTTTTATTATTTATGTTTAATTCATACACCAAATTATTACGTTCAATGTTTATTATTTATTATTTTATGTATAACAGTATTTGTTGTAGGTACTGTGATATTATATATATATATATATATATATATATATATATATATATATATATATATATATATATATATATATCTACACACATGTATTGCATATTTTGAATTATTACTTAGCAGAAATCTCTATTAATATTTTCAGTATAATCAAGTTTTTGGAAAAAAATAATTTATATAGTTTTTTTAAATCGATCTTTTGCCTTATTGTAACTCATTCGGTTAATGACGGTTAATTTAGTCCCATTAATACCCATTAATAGCGATTACTTTTCGTTTACATTCATTCGAATAAATTATTAATGTACATTTTGTATTCTTTTTTTTTTCTTATAGATAGAAAAATTAAAGAAGTACTATATATTGTAAAAAGTAATGTAACGAAACGCATTTGTATCTCGAGTCAAATAATTAGTAGTGGTGAAACTTTGTTTCGATATTTACATGACAGTCGTTCGATAATATACTGTTGTATGCTATAGACCGTTCTATTGTTCGTTAAAACATATACTTGCGCACCAATGAAAACGTAGACATTTTTAACTATATCAATTTCAATAAATTGACTCAAAACCGATTAGTATCGCTTTGCCGTCCGTAGAGAACACAGTAAATGTGTCTCTCAAGACCTCAAGACCGCTCAGAATTCGAAGTTATTTAACCGTGAGTAAAATTTGGAAACTATATTATTCAAAATGATTGCTTCAGACATATGAAAAAATAAATCGACAATTTATTTGGATTACGGAATACGTATTAAATTAATAATTGTTTTATTTCGTGTTATGATTTTCTTGTATAAACATTCGATTAGTCTTAAATTAAATCATAGGATTTTTTTAAACATTATTTACCGGATAAATTACTCCACACAAAAATTTTATAATCATGGCCAAACCTAATACTGGTTGAATACCATACTGACTTAATACCTTTGTAAAATTTAAATTTAATTTTCGCAACTAAAATGCCTTAAATATTCTGTTTACATAAATACATAAATACGTAATGCATGGATAACACCATACGCGTACTTACTGTATTTATACGACTGCTTAAAAATTGCGTTGCGTCCCTAATAACGAAAATATACGTCATGATAAACGAGTTGCGTCCGCGGTACACGTTCGAATTGCGGTTACGGTTTTTCGGCAACTCGAAATAGAGTTGCATCCACAAGAATAATATACACAATAAAATCAATATGTTTGGTGATAAGCTCGTAGATTATCGATATCTTGTCTGTAAATCCTACTTTACTTTTGATGTTGGAAATTAATTTTTAATTTCCATCAATAAACACAATTCTTCAAAAGTTTTTTTTCTTTTGGAAGATCTGATGTGCACAAATCCCATAGCAATTTGTATACATTGTAACCAATGCAACTTAAAAATAAAGATTTTCATAAATCATTTTTAATGTTACTTACCTCAAAGCATTGCTCCAACTGTTACTGGTAGATTTTCCAGCTATCACCGTCGACGTTAAATTTCGACAAACTGTTCAAAAATGACGTCATCCTTTTGAACACTGTATTTATCTTCGTCGCCAATGTAATGTTTGTAAGTGAATTCAATACACATAATTTATACAATCATTATACCGTTTATTAACGTCGCGAATAACGGACCATCCCGTTATTCGCGACGTTAATCGCATCGAACATAAAATACGGAACACGACAATTACAAATTATAACAGCTGCTCGGGTTAGCCGCGGTGCGTATCTATTATGATAACGAAAACATCGATATCGATACATTTATATATATATGTGATATGTGGTACAAATATCACAGTCATTTAGATTTTTGTTAATGTTCTGATAGGAAGTATAGGCTTATTTCGAGCATTACGCCATAAACGTTCGTATAACATCATTATCACGGCTTGAAAGATTCACTATTTACCAACAGGCCCGTATTAGTCCACCGGCCAACAGGCAGATGCACGGTGCGCCAATGAACACTGAAACAAGACGAATGGGTTTTATCTATAAATACATTTTTGATTGCAATTTTAATCAATAAAATAGCTTTTTTTTTTAATCTATAATTTAAAATTTGATTTGAACGTTTACTCAGTACAAGATATTACTGAACGTTTTTTAATATCTTCTATCTCGGCCACGTACACAAGTAACACGTAAACGTATCTCGAAACTAATTCTTTTAAAGACAAGATTCAGATATACAACTTTACAGGAAAATACTAAATGTTAATTTTAATGCAATGTGAACAATATATTTTAAACTAAATCGACGGAAATCGCAAAATTGATGAGATGTGTTCTAGCGAAGAAATAGATTACTTTCATTCTAAATTATAATCGTACTTGTGACGATATCATGTCAAGCCAAATAGGTATAATAGGTGATCATTAGAGGTCGGATTTATATTCTCTTAAAATCCTTAAAATAAGATGTTTTTATGTCACAAAAAATAGGCAATATATTTTCTTAATATTCTTAATACCATTTATATGTTGTTTTATGTCCTTAAATATGCAAAATATTATTTTAATATTTAAAAAAAAAAACATTTTACTTTTATTTCTTATTAATTTGGTTTTAAAATATATTTAATTTAATCAATTAAATTGATTAATATATCTTGGATATCAACATGAAATGAGTCAGATGACTAGTAGACGACGAATAGTCGTGACAGCTAACAAAATAACCGATGTGCTATCGCAATCGATAAGGAATACCTGGGGATTAATTTTTATTAAAACTCAAAAACCCAGAAATTAATCATTTAGTGAGCATTGTATTTATCAAAGTGCTGATATACGTGAAATATGTTCATTATATGCCGATATTACAAAAATATTCTCAAATATTCCCGAACGTGCTAAATATTCTCTAACCCCTAAAATATGCTTTTTTATGCAAAATACATTTTTTCTTGTGAATTCTGTGTTTCATGAATCGTAAAGATTTCTCACTCCCATTTAACTGCATTGACTAGAAACAAATATGTAAAATCATAAAAATCCGACCTCTAGTGATCATGGTATTCGTTTGACACGACCGTGGTCACCTTATGCGTGTATGTACAGTAGTACAGTAGTAAATCGTAAATTTTAATTTTAATATTTTGATGTTTATTCGCTTAAACGCGCGACCGAAAACAAACCGATTTGATTTTCAAACTGTGCGGCAAATGCGAACGAATTAATTCGTTCGCGTCGCCCGCGTTTATCGCGTACGATGAACAAACTTATCTATTTTTATATGTTTGATAATTATATTCACCGCACCGCCATTACCGCATTCACGTTGGACATAGCGTATGAAGGATCAAATAACAACAATTAAAGCGTTCTTAAATGTTACCGCAACCGCTCCATAAGAGCCGTGACTACGAGCCTGCATTACTGTACATACACACATAAGGTTAACCAAATTGTTTTTGAATATTACACGCGAAAATCAAAGAATTCAATAGAAAGAAATTGCAATCAATAAAATTAATTTTTTCCGGTTGAATCCATTATTAATTAATTATTTTTTTTGACTTAAAAATAAAATATAACGTTATGAGTGCTCGTCGTATGATTTTACCAAATCATCATACTGTAACCTGTTGATTCGACTGCGGAAATGTTCCATGCAGTGACGTATTTTTAGGGAAAGGGATGTCCCGGGTTTTGACCCACAGAAGAAAAACAAGATAAATATAATTATTAATTCATACGTTAAATAGAATTTTCACGTTGAAAAATTGCTTATTTTTTAAAAAAAATTAAAACTCTCCACAAAAACGTTGAAAATACCCACTGATTTCATGGGTGTAACATAGGGTCGTACGCAGTGCCATCGCAAGCTTTTGCGAGGTCCCAGGCAAAGCAGTACAATTTCCTTGCATCTAAATACATCTAACTATTCCGACTTATCAAATCGTGGGCCCCCCAATTTATTTTAAGTGCGAGGCCCTAGGCAATTGCCTGAGTTGCCTGCCCGCTAACGACGGCACTAGCCGTACGTGGGAGTCCTGTGTTCACTCGTCATTTATAAAAAACTGATTTAAAATTAATTAGTCGTCTGCGGTCGACATAGTACTATGATTAACGCTGATCGAACACCAGGAGCCGATGATGGCTGTGGTAATTTGTTGTTTATTGTTCTCCTAAATATTCAAATGGTGGCGACGAATGATTATTATACACGATACGGCCATTCGGTATGCATAATGAATTAAAATCACTAAAAGCTGTTGTGGGTTTTGGTGGTTTCCCGGCATTGTTTGTGCTTCAACAAGTGCCAGCAATATGAATATGTTTATAGTTGATAAATACGTACGTAAACAATAATAGCTTATCACTGAACAATAAAATATGTATATATATATATATATATATATATTATATATATACATATTTTATTGTTGTGTCTTTTTTGGTACATGAATATACATAGATGTACTTACCAAAAAGGACACAACGTTTTGATCGAAACGAATCGCCGTGGGGTATCGAAGTTGTGTGAAAGAAAAATATTTCTTCGTGAAAATTACTCTATACCGCAAATTTTCGGATGGGAGCGTTACTACGTCAACTTTTAATCATCATCACTTACATATAAATATTATATATAATTTATTTTATTACGGAACTAAGTATGGCATTTTTCTCGATTAACGTTTCCAAACCTTTTTCCATATATGCGTTTGCCCTTGACCACTTGCTGAAGGTTTACGTAACCCTGCCTCAATCCAATTTGATGACTTTTTTTTTAGTTCTTGCTGGTTCGATTATTATTTAATAATATTATACATTGGCGCACATACGGGGGTACCAGGGGGTGCTTAGCAGCCCCAAGTCTTAAATTAGCACCCCCAACTTCTATTGAGCAAAAAATATTATTTAAATTGTAATTTTGCGTTTATAAGAATGGGTTTCCAGTTTGTATTGGTATACATTAACGGGACATAAATATTTTATATATAAATACAGTAATTGGGTACTTAATTGGGTTTGTGAATTGTGATGTTGGTATGACGGTATATTACCTATTTTTAATGCATGTTATCTTATCGGCTGTTTTAACACAAGTTTATTTTTAGTATTATTTTATTACTGGAAATTGGAGTACTGAATAGGATTTTGTTTTTGTATACCGGTGTTATGGTTTATTGATATGAATTTAATATTATTAATTAATATTATTTAGTTTGATAAATGATAATATTATTATAAACATTTTCAACCGTCTATTCTTAGTAGTTGTGTAGTAGGTACTATGAATCAAAGATAGTGATAGTCGATTATATTAAGTTGTTCAAT
The DNA here is from genome assembly GCA_034509805.1 of Sipha maydis. NCBI lineage: Eukaryota > Metazoa > Arthropoda > Insecta > Hemiptera > Aphididae > Sipha > Sipha maydis. The sequence continues at coordinate 86,174 of JASXSY010002567.1, read as the reverse complement.
CGATTGTGGTGAGATGATGGTGTTAAAAAATAGTCTAGTTAAAAATTATTTGCTGGAAGATCTCATGTGTGCATGTAATCCAGAAGTATATCCGAACCTGTACAAATTATTGCAAGTTTCGTTAACCATACCAATTTCATCGGCAACATGTGAAAGGTCATTTTCGTCAATGCGCCGCATTAAGAATTGGTTACGCACCAGTATGGTGCAGAGTATATTTACTAATTTGTCATCAATATATATATATATATATATAGAAAGATAACTAACAAACTGGTTAAAAAATGAATGTATAATAGACAAGTTTGCTAAAAAATCTAGAAGATTAGACTTAATATAATTTGTTTGTAATTCTTTTTTATAATCCTATACTATAATAATATTTAGGTATGTCATACATTAGGTAATTATTTCATAAATTTATATGGTATAATGTAACTATTGTTTATACATTAATGTTACCTATATTGTATAAAAATATACAGTGTATTAATAAATAAAAATTGTAGTTAATTGATTTAACATTTTAAAGGAAAGTATTCAATAGATTATATATTGGACAAACAAGATTTTTTTTATTGAAAATTTGATTTACTACTTTAAATGTTTTTAATATAATAGTTAGTAATATTATTTAAGATTTAAACTACTTATGGCTGGTGTGTATTACTGTTTAGGTGGGTGTGGGGAGCAAAGCCCCCTACGGGTCACTTTAGGCTAAAGCATTTTAGCACTCCCAAGTTTAAGACTGAATGTGCGCCTATGATATTATAAATACTATTTTATTACACTGTCTTATTGTTAAAATAAAAGCAAATAAAACTATGAACAACAAATGTCATTTTGAATTTACAGTTACAAACATGGGTGTTAACAGTCAATCTGATGGAGTCATAGACAACGCGCCATTTTCGTACACTTCGTTGGACTCGATGCAGAGTCGCCTTATCGCTTTCGAGACGGCCTGGGAAGAAAATCGACGTAGAAAGAGAATTGTTCGTCCTATAGCATATGTTAAACCTACTCCAAGACCGTCCCAAAAGCCTATGTTTCCACTGCAGCCTCGTCATTGCTGATTCAATCAACTTGAGTAATTCACATTAACCGTAACCGTTTTAAGATAAATAACCGCGCGAATAAGAATGTATGTAATAAACTATTGTAAATGTATTTTAAACAATAAGGCATTAAAAATTAATATATATTCTATACATTGAATTGTGAATAAAAATTGTTGAGATAGGAATTGATTTTTCCTCTATTTTCCTTTAATAGACAATTTTATTGAAGTGCTACCCAATGAAAGTTACTTAAAATATGCTCTGTTTTAACGTATAATAATTTTGTTGTTGTTTAAGTTGCTTATAACCTATGGGTCATCACACCGATTTAAATATATATTTTTTTTATCTAACCTTTTATTTACTGTTAATTCGGGATGTTATAACTTGTAAATTAAAACCAATACATTTAGTACGTCTAATAAAAATCACATATTCGGTAACGTTCTATGTGTTGTGCTACAACCAGTAAAAAGCCACCTCTAAAGTAAATACATTTATTTATTTCACTATTTAAATACTCTTACTAATCTGTTTTTTATTTTTTTTATCTTTTTATTTATTTAATTATTTTTTTAAATTAATTTAACAATGTTATATATTACTAACGTTATTGATTTCTTAAAATCGGACACGATGTGAACAAGTTACAACCAATCAATTAAGAAAATTAATAATGTGAATACGAAGTATCTATACAGTGTCCTACCATGGTTGTATTGCACACGCTATGTCAATATCCATACGGACGCGTCGCTTGGTTCTGTGCGGTCGTATCACGTTATCTACTCATCGGATCGTTTGTAATTAATTTTTTTCCGCAATCGAAAAAATCCCACAGTCAAAACGCTGGTAGTGTCTATAATGTATACAGTCAAATAAGTTAATTTATATTAGTACTTCGAACGAGGGCAGTATGAGCGTTGTTCAAATCCGGAGAAAAAATTCGAAACCGTAAGCTCGTGTTTGAAAGTGCGTAAAAACCGTTTTTTCGTTCGTTTGTTATTGCAAGCCTGCACGAATCGAATGTTTGTTTGAACGAAGGAGCCAACAGGCGCGCACGATACCGCGTGAATCGTGCTGGGACGAAAAAGACAAAAATCGATTCCGACCGACGGCGGTGCAATACTATTTGAATGAACATCACCTCTCGCGTAACCGCGTTTTTTCCCGCTTAACGGAGGGATCGCTCACGCTCTTGTTCGAATGACAAGTCCTACAAGTCATTACAAGTCATTGGACCAATATTTAATCGAATACCAACGATAACTGACGGCGCATTTTACATTTTCGTGTTCCGCTCCGAATCCGTGCACTCCCGTGTAGTGTATAATATACGTGCACGTCTTGACTGGAGAAACGTGAGTATTAAACATTGTCGTTAAAATATCGTGTCTTATGATCTATTTTGAAATGAAAACGATGTATTTTGCATGCTCATAAAAAAAAAAAAATTAATAATACTTATAATAATCGTTGTATTATTTTATAAAAAAAAAATCGTATTGTACCGAATCACAAATTTCAAACAATTGTTAGAAATGCACATTATGTAATAAATATTCACATTTTTCACTATAATATAATTAATATTACTAATTAAAATATTATTAATTACATATTTTTGCATTTTAATATCCAAGTCGTAACAAACGAAATAACAGTACAATATATTATAACAGCGCACACTAAAATTTCGGTCATCTAATTGTGAGTGTACTTCCGTAGATATGTATTAATTGATCATTCTCATTTTTATTCATTTATTTATTGTCGATACAATTAGATGCGACCTATCATGAATCTTGATAAAAATATTATTATTAGGTAATACAATTTATTGAAATCGCATACAAGCAATACCTACATGCACGATAATAAAAAAATAATGCGATTAATTAATTAATATCTTATGGTTAATAGATCATAATAAATTATTGATAGACGTATAAACATCAAAAATATTTTAATTTTGGTGTTGATAGATAGTGTTAAATTGTTAAAATTTGTCAAGCTTACGTGGACGCAGCCATTAAACGTCATTGTAATATTTTGCATTCAATTTGATAAAAACCAACTTTTAACAAAATAAAAATTTCAATGTTGCATTCCGTGCATAACCTACTAATTATTACTATTGTTTTGGTATATAGACGAATCTAATTTTAAATGTTAGAAACAATTTTAAGTATCAAAATGTTTAAAAGAATATAAATGAGTTATTTTCAGACAATTTATATTAGATACCCATTTTTTATCGATAATAATATTACATAATATATAATAAAATATCGAATAATTGTTTAATAAAAATTTCTTAAAATACCTAATTACGTTGATTATTAATTAATTATGTTATAAAATATTAATCAGATATGCATGTTTTATAATATACATTTCCTCAAAATGTACCACAATAATAATAAAAATCTCCAATCGAACGAAAATGTTTAAAACACATCGAGATTTACTATATAATCATTAGATCTGTAATGAATTGATTACATAATTACCGTAGTATTGCTTACAGATTCATGAGTGATGCATTCTAACCAGGATTTCATGGGCGGATCTGAAGCTTGTTCAAAAAGGGGAATGGGCGAACAGGATTACTATTACTATTATTTTATTATATTATATAATATACTATACCTACTAATATTTACTATCATGAAACACGCAACATGTATAAAGATATACATAGTATTCGATAGTAAATATTTATTATTTGTATTTGTCTGTTTGTATTCCCTATATCAAAAATATTAAATATTTTTGCGATAAAAAAATAATCCATAGAGAGCCATGATCGTCACGTCCCCCACCCCATATATCCGACCCTCCTGGACCTTGATAAAAACTATAAAGACATAAATATATTTATAGGCTTATAAGGTTATTCAGATTTACTTCGAGATAAAATTGTTAAGCTCTTAGTTATATTAATAAGAAATAACTATGATCATTTTTACTATAAATCAATAAAATGTTTTTTAAGTTTCGAACTATAATGCTAAATGCCAATAGCTCTTGAATAGTAAGAATAATAGAAAAATGTATTAAATGTTTTACATTTTAGAATTGTAAGCTTTATTATACGAGTATGTACCGCCTCATATTGAACCGAATCGTAAATTAGCTTATAAAAATAAGCTATACATAAATAAATATCTCCGAAATAATATTGAATAAGTTTGTGCTTTGTATGAAATCTATATGTTTTTGGAATGCTGAATCCAAATTTACATCAATTTTTTAATTAACCCTTAAATTGAGGTATGGCACAAAGATATTTTTATAGTAATTACTATAAACTAATCCGATTGATACATAGAGTATATTTTAATAACATTTTTTTATACTATTTTAAATCAAACATTAAATTGCATAATAATTTTTATCACTTAAATTCACAATAGTACATTATAGTATTAACAGACTAGCAAAGTTTTGCCCCATTTAAATTTTCAGAACTGTTCTTTTTTTAATTTTTCGGAGACTTGATATAACTGGATCCGACGATATCAGGAGTATATGAGGTATATTAATATTTGTATTTAAACGAGGATTTTTTCTTGTTTTATGTTCACGATAACTATTGTAGTCTTTATTGCGACATTCATGCGCTTCTTCTGACAAAAATTGTCAGAAGAAGCGCATGAATGTCGCATTTAATTTAATTTTTTGATAACTAAGGGACTAAAAATTCTCATTTTATTCTATAATTATACAAGATCAATAATTTTTATCGAAAAATAAAATTAAAAATTATAAAACTACAAACCGATGAGTAATAGTGCATGTCGAATAACATCTTATGAATCTACATTTTATGAACAGTTGGAGGTATATAAATCCGCGGATGAAGTTGTATAAATTATGTGCCAGTTTTATAACTGTAAACTTAAAATTTATCAATATATATTTCGTGGCAACTTGATAACACATAGTGTATAACATAAAATCTAAATTTATACCGGTAATTTCAGATGATTTTTCTGCACTTTTGAAAAATCGTTTACCGTATTCTCATCGTTTGTTGTCCCATGTCTTGTTATTATATATGTATGTAGATTTATAAGTACATTTAGGTGTACAATTATTATTTAAATATGTACCTTGTAACGCGATATCAATCATCAACCTCATCTCCAATCGAAATTTTTTTTGAAAGTCTTTTTTCTTTTTTATATAAAGTAATTTAATTTATGTTAATTTAATATATAATTATTATGTTTAATTTAATTTAACTGTCAAAAATTTTCATTTATTTTTTCTATTTTATTAAAATATTTCTCTTTAGCTAACGCAATTTAAAGCCTAATCGATATGACACATGCAAAATACATTAAAAAAATCGATCCATTCATGCAAAGTCGACAGACCAAATCTGAAATTTTCCGGATTCGTTTTAATTTTTTTAATTTCATCAATATTATTGAACTTTCCTGAGGACATCCGGATATGTAACATGCTTGACTAGGTGTGACAGTCATCGAGTTACATACCTGTTAACGTATTATTATTCATTATTTTAAATTTACTGTTATGTATTATAGACATTATTAATACACACACACACACATACAAAATAAATTAAATAAAAATAAATATTATGGACACTTGTAAAATTAAGTACACTTTATCAAACTAATGTTTTAATTTGATAAAGTGTACTAAATTTAACTAATGTTTTAATTACCATCTATCATCGAAAAGACGAGTATTCATTTACGATTAACACTTCGTATTTTATCTTGATGTGTAATGATCGTTAGTGATAACTTATTTATTTAAGTCTCAATGGCTTTAACTTGTCGTATTGTGTTTTCTATAGTTTCTTTCATGAACATAAATTGAATTGGGTGACAAAGCGTAGTTGATGAGGGTCGAGGATTTTGTTATATTACAGCTATATTGTTATTAATTAAGCAACGCAATTGATTAAGAACAATGGAAAACACGATCATACTAGTGTCTGATATTAAAGTTAATTGATCGGACTGAAATTGTATTTTATATTGAGCCTGACCACTACTTATATTACATTCCCATTTACATAAAATCTTGAAATTATTCATGCCTGACTGAATTGATACTATTGATGTAGTTTCAAATACTCTCTGTGTCTTGTGATTTTAATAAATGTTGAACTCGTATTTTGCAACTTGACTCAGTAATTTGTAAATTATCGGGATAACATTTTTTCTTTTGATGATAATATATTTTCATTTGAAGGGTATGTATCACAATTACGTAATTTTTAACCAAGACTAATATTAATAAATATTGCTGTTTGGTTTAATTATTATCTACTATAAATGGCAATACCTCGTCTATATTATATGTATATGGAATCGGTTCATTCGTATCTGCGTGTTTGATTTTATTTAGTATTATCGTTGATTATTTACATTAAAAATTGCTCAATGGTCAGTTTTTTGGTGACGTGAATAAAACTGCTGATAGATAGCGTCACGAAACTAATAATTATAAATTCGTATTTTATTTTGGCTGTCGTCTTGTAACAATCATGGAATAGTGTGGCGCAATCGCGGATCCAAGAGGTAGGGCTAAGGGGCTTAAGTCCCCCTCCCTTTGAACATGTTATATATTATATTAGTATGTTGTAAATACTTAAAAGATATGTTTTTATATTTAAACATTTATGATGTAAGTATAATATATGTATTTACTAAAATTATATATTTTGTCTTTCTGTAAATATAAATACAAACCCCCCCCCCCCATTTCATATTTCTAGATCCGTCCCTGGTGTGGCGTGAAGCTATCTTGTAACTCGTCGACCGTCGCCGTCAATCGGTATAACACTGGTACAAATTATTTTCTGTGGAAAAATTGAGTACGCCTAATTACCAGACTTCGGTATTCTTTGGGTTAAATACAGTTTTACTGTTTGCGGAATCGGACGTATTATTAATTCAAGTAATACATTTTGCACTATTTAATGCTGTTGTTGAAAGCAACTGCCTAGTACTCACGTCAATTACACACGTAAAATTGACATAATATTACAACATTTTTTTTGACGGCATAACCTGATGATGATTTTAGTTCAAACCCCGTCGTACAATACACAACTTATTATTATTCGGGCTACAAATTAATTTCTCTATATTATATACTATATTTTAAAATCAATGGTATTTCCATATCGTGTAGAGCAGAGGCGTTCTTAGGATATTTCAATGGAAGGGGATGAAAAAAATGATTAAATAAGTCGTAAGCAAAAAAAAAAAAAAAATAATAATAACTAGTCAATATTGAAAACACATATCAAAAGTAGAAAAAAAGTGCATTACTTATATTTAAGAAAATAAAGAACCTTAAGGGAGATCTAGCCCCCATATCCCCCCCCATGAGAACGTCCATGATGTGGAGTTTGTGATAAGAATATTTTACTGCAAAAAAAAAACTAATTTACAATTTGGATTATCAAACTTATTTTATCTCTGTTGAATCTTTATTTAAACTCAATTGATAACAACTAATAAACAATATTGTATAGAAAATTGTTATATATATAAGTTTTTTCATCTCTGATTATAAAAGTTTAAAATCAGAGATAAATAGTCTCACTCGAAATATTAGCAAATTAACAGAAATAATTAGTTCATTAAAGGAAATTAATAATTATAAATATAATTATGATTTCTATTCGATTCTTGTATTTAAAAATTAACATTTTTTGTATAATCATATAAACGGACTAAAATGCCATCTGAACAAAATGAAAATCATATTAAATGATAAACATAAGCATTCAATATAGAATATAACTGTCAAATCAATGACAAAAGTTATTAAAATATCCGTCATGAATCATGATGCTTCATTGAACAGTGTACACACGCGCATCCTAAATGGATGCAAGGTCTAACAATGATGTTATCTCATCTTACTCATAATTGTATTTTATACTTGTAGAACAATTATATTGTTGATAAATTACGTCAAACCATTCTCATTAATATACATTTTTGTATGCGCGTGGTTGAACCGCAAATTAAATGATAAAATCGGTTAAGGCGGCAAAAGTTGCTGAAGCTAGAGATATTCTAACCCCTTCGTGAATAACCCAATCTCACTTTTAAACGTTTGTTTGACACTTGTATAATACAAAATCTTTATAATTTTTATAATACTAATATTCCGAATGTAGTTGTTTTTTTTTGTTTTGCAATTTTTTTTAAATTTGCTTCATTCACTATAAAATGTTATGAGAATTTCGATCCTCATGACGTGTATATGCTCTGAAGATGTCGGATATCTCCATTATATTATCAGACATTATATTACCACGGTTGAAATAGAAAACATCATTTAAATTAATCGTAATTTACATTTACAGGTAAAATTTAACGGTACATAGTGACAACCGGTGACGTTCAATTCTCTTGAACAAAAATCAGCTTACCGGATTGCGCTAAGTAAGTATATCCATTAAAATCACATTGATACAATTTTTTATTTATTTTATTAGTTAATATATTTTTTTAATATTACATTTTGATCTTATATATGTATATATATATATAAATATATTTTTATTTCTATAAAATTAGTTGTGCATTACTTATAATTTTATATTATTTCTGAACATTTTACATGTTTAAATATTTTTTATTCTTATTGTTTTTATCGAGACAATAGCTATAACTGAATAGTACATTTTAAAGTTGATATAATCGGAGTGAAGTGATTTCAGAGAGTATGACGTTAATGATATAGGTACATTGCTCAATTTAAAATAAGTGAAAATAAATTTGAAAAGTATAATGTGTAATAAATTAGCTTGATGGTTATTTTATTGGGAATACCTTAAAAAAATTAACGAGAAAACAAACGTTCTGCGTTGAAAAAAAATTGATCCAGCATTATAATAAACGGTCATGTAAATGTTGCAATGTGCCACAGTCAATAATATGATTTTCAAACATAATAATACAATACACATTACTAAATACGCTCGCTAATCAGGATCGACTGTCCAAAGTAATAAGATATTTAAAAATATTTCTATGCTGAAGTTAGAATTCGTCTAAATATTTTTCTTCTCCATTCATGTAGTAATCTGATATGTTTAATAATTTATATCATATAGTATTTTCACGTACAGCCATATTCTTATTAGCTTTTCTATTGTAAGACAAAATATAAGTTACATACCGTTCCCAGACATACCTATAAAGCTGTTTTTTAATCATTACATATATAAGAATCATTGTTAATAATTTATAATTTGAAAAACGAAATTTATCATATTTTGTCATTTGTTTTTACCAATTACACGTAGAAATGGACAGTGATTACACTGTTGACTTTGAGGACTCGTGGGATTATGTTGAACTCGTACCAGTACCAGATGATTACGATGACCAAAGGGAGAACCGGCCTCCGTCTCATGATGATTCAATGTACGCCCTAGTCATGTTGGACCCTGAGATTCAACTCACGCCCCCGAAGCCGCCGCCGCGATCAAAAAAGAACAAGAAGCGTAAGCGAAAAGGCCAGCTTCGTATTTAACCGCAAAAACTTTGAGTCTCATCAGCAGATATTATCATATTAGTTAGTCACACTTTTTTCTATACCTATGATTATATGATTGTTATTATTGTATGAATATATCTTAAATATATAAGTAGAATTGAATTCCCGATTGAAATAATAAAACAATTAACGTTTCAAAATCAATGACTAATTATTAAAAATTGACTTTTAACCGTTTTAAAATATGTAACATGATCCACACAGCATTTGTCAATAATAACGTTTAGAACAATTTAAAATAACATTTTTATACAGCACTCAGTATATACTTGACTTTTTATGTTGAACCTAAAACATGTAATAAGAATTTTATTAATATTCCTAAGCAAGTACTTAAAAATTAATGAAAATTTAAAATTTTATAAATGTCTTATACTTAATTTAATGTTAAAAAATGTAAAAACAATAGATATTGAACATTTATCAAATAATTATATTTTTTTTAAATATTGAATAAATAAATCTCTGCTGTGTGGGTCTGAGTGACCTATGTAATCAACAATTTATGTTTGTAGTTAAATATGAAGTATTTTATATTAAATTAATTATATATTCAACATATTGTACTATTTTAATCAAAATAAAATAGATTCCATCACTCCGTTCAGAGTCTAAAATTAATAACACTATTAATAATAGTACTTCAACTTATCACGTATTTATTCTTCATAAACACCTTCCGTTGACGACCAGCAAAATGAACTGAACGAAATATTTTTAAATGTATTCAACAATAAAAAATAGATACTCTACTTAGTTGCTAATCGAACTGATTTGATTGTACACTCTTTTTACTTTTTTGATAAAAATAAAATAACCTAAACTTACTTTTTTATCAGTTAGTATCAAAATAAATATGGTTACTTTTGCAAAAGTATTCTAATAAAATTAAAAATTTTAAAAATCAAACACGCTATTGTTAAAAAAAAAATAATTATAACAAGCCAAAAACATTAATAGATATTTAATGATCGTGGGAATCATATGAACACCGGTATGGATTATAATACTTTAGTAAATTATTTAATTGTAATAAAAAATAATTTATTTTATCCTCCACAAAACATACCTTAATAAAAATATAAAATGACTTAAAGTTTTTAAGTTATTCAAGATACATTTTGAGATATTATATCTTAATTGTAAATCCACTATCGAAGCTATAACTAACAATAATATCTAATTTAATTTAAAATCAAGTAGTGTTATAAAATATGGGCTTATATATAGTTATTATTATTATTAGTTTATAACACGTATGTACGATAAATATTCTAAAAAATTATATTTTTCCTTTTATTATTTTCTTAACACGTTTTCATTGTTCATATAGTATACTCATTTAAATAAAAAGTCTCATAGATTAAGAGTTAAACATGTTAGATGCTTAAAATAGTCATTATACGATTTTCTAAGTGATTAAAAAAATCCAGAAAACAATGTACAAAAAATATTTTTAAAATATATTGTGTTAACGATATTTACAGCCGATATTAATGATATTTTTCGTGTATAAGTGTAATATAACGTATAGTAAGTCTGAATACAATTATTAGATTTAACTAATAAAATATTGTTTATCTACGCCTGATGGAAAACCGTATAAGAGTCGTATCTTCATCACATTTTTGCCGTTCCGACATTGTAACGTTGTGTAAAGAACTCTTAGAAGTATAGGGACGTCGTTTTGTAAGTCGCAGGATGCAATGATGTATTAGCCTTTAAACAATTTGACTGTACTAAAATTTCTGAAATCAAATATTCATTTATTTTTTATTCTTATCATAATAATTTGAATAGTTTGAATGAACTATTACATATCTATTTTAATGTTTTTAATATAACCGATTAGTACTTTTTCAATAATAACCATCGAATAGTTCGACAGATAATAATAATAATAATAAAAATAATAATTGTTTATTTTTAAATGTTCCAAATGCAATAGAATTTAATTATGTTATTTGTTACAATAAATAGTAAACACTCAATTAAAAAATATAGCGCTTATTTGCTACTACAACTGCATAACACAAAAACATGATTTTACTGAAAACGAATTTGAAAATTTAATTTACATTAAACTAAGTGGTCATTAATAATAACGCATTGCAATAATTGTCTTCTGGCGATTAATTTTGTATGCTCACTTATGCCGTTCTACCAGTATAGAAAAAAACCTCAATAGTGACTATTATTATACGCAAATATCTCATAAAATTTATGTTATATTATTTATCGTCATTTAATGACGATTTTGGGTTATGTCAATGTTATAGCAAATAAGTGATATATATTTCAATTTAAAATTGCCTATTTATTTTTTACATTTAATATTCTTTTATTTAAACAAAAGTATAAATTTTAAATCATGTATGTTTTAAAATGTAATTTTCAGTTAGTCTATATAGAATTCGAAAATAGAAGTTGCAGTAAATTATCATTAAAAATTATATATTAAAAAGTAAATAAAGTTACTATTCATAAAGATTAAAAAATGTAAATCTAATGTGATTCCTTCCACTGATAAATAATTAACATATTTGTATTCTACTAACAATAAACAAACTATGTAATATTATATTGATAATGATAACAAATTAACCAGTAACAACTATTGTTTATTAGTTTTAAAAAGTAATCAAACGATCGATTGTTAAAAACTATTCGACTATTCTATATACTATTCGAACTATTTGAAGAAAAAACCTATTCAAATAATTTTAAAACTCGAATATATCGTGACAATCTTATAGGAAACTAAATAAAATATCCCTGTATTATCAATAACAATTAGGTTTGATTTAACAATATTTTGATCAATATACAGTCAATGAAAAACTTTGTTGATTAAGAGATAAAACTTTTGTTAATTCAACAAATTAAAATTTTGTTAAATTGACAAAATGGTTTTCTTGAATCTACAACACCATTTATCATACTTTGTAGTTATCTTAAAAAAAAAATTTGTATATATAACCATACATCACTTGACTCTATTGGATACTCTACATTGAATACGTGAAAAATCTTAAAACAGATGTCAAAGGCTTTAATGGCTGAAAATATTTAATATATATACTTAATATTGTCAAAATATACAATGATTTGCTTTGGATCAAATAGTGTTTCAATAACTAATATACAAGGCTGGATTGCACCCATCTCAGACATTTTTTGGAGTGTAGATTCCATGTCTACAGAAGTTGGTGTCACAGTTATAAATGAGTTTAGTGAATCTCGTATACTGTATTTAGTAAAACCTTTTCTACCATTTTCATCATGAGTAGATTTTTTTCGATGAAGGAATGAATACACAGTGTAATAAATACATAATAACCACTACTTTTGAATCTGAAAAATGAATAATTTGTTATAAAACATTTTTTCATTTTATAATTAATATAGCACACAAATGAATATTAACAAAAACAATTAAAGTATGATATTGCCTAATGATTAGCTACCCTGATATTTGTAGGCAGGTACTAAATAATGTAGTTTTAAATAGATAGGAATCATATATTAAAAGTCTATTACTGAGTTCATCATTTTTTGTTCTATGGAATATTGTTAGTGGCGTATTTACGGGGGGGGGGAATATGGGGGATAGATCCTCCCTTGACCTTTTTTTTCATATAGGTAGTATATAGGTAATTGTCTCATTTTCTGTGTTTCTCAAGTATGATATTACTTTTAAGTATTTCTGCTTAGAAAAAAAGATTTTAAAAAAGAACCGGATGGGCCTCGCTCTGCTGTACACTTGGGGGTGAAGTGCGACTCTTCATTGGATAGGTCATTATAATGGATTTGTTAAATTTGAATTCAATGATAGGTATCATTGTATACGAAAAACGATTCTGAACGGAGATGATATGTTTGTCTAGAATATAATACAATGTTATTTATAAATATTGTAATAAGTATATTTTATTTTAAAACGAAAAATTTAGAAAAACCGAAAATTTAAATTGTCTATAAATAAGTCAAAATATGTCAAAATAATTTGAAATCTTAACCATATATAGAAAAAGTCAATATAAAGATTTGGTGAAAATTTCAAGTTGTTGTGGTTTTTCATTTTTGAGTTAGAGCATTTTAAAAAAACCGATATCATTTGTCAGTCTAGAATATTATACATTATATTATATTTTACATGTAATTTTATGTCAATATTCGCTGTTCAAACGCTTATAAAAAAAAATTGTGCCTATGAATTTTAATAATTTTTGAAAGACATTAAGAACTACTTCTGTGGAATCTTCTATTAAATTTTCAAGTATTTTGTACGAGCCAAAACCGATTATAAAAAAAAAAATGTAAAAAAATCGAATATTTTAAATGCCTATAAGTAGCTTAAAAATCCATATAATATTTTGAAAAAAATATGACATAAATGAAATACCAATCTTAACAGCTGGTAGAAATTTAAAAAATCTGCGACTTATACTTTTTGAATTATAACAAATATTTAAAATCGTTTGAGAATAAATCACTATTTTATGCAATTTCGTAAATATTTAAATTTCAAACAGTCATATAATTTTTTCCTCTAAGTCTGGTAAAAATTTTTTTAAAGAATTTTGAAGAATATCTTATAGATAACCTAGTGTGAAAATTTTGAACCTTAAGTATGAACAGAAAAAATTGTATGAAATTTTATCTACAAAATAACTTGCAAATTTTCACAATTTTTACATATTTCGTATAAATTAGAACTTTGAGCACTTATAAAAAAAAATTGTGACATACGATTTTAGATTTTTTTTTATCAGGTAAGGAACAACTTATAAGAAATCTTTTATAAAATTTTCAAGATTTTCTGGCCGGCCAAAAAAATTTTATCGTTATTTTAAAAAAAAAAAATTAAAAAAATTGAAAATTTCAATTGTCTATAAATAGCTCAATAAAAGTCAAAATACTTTGAAAATTTAACGGTGTATAGAGAACGCTAATCTTAACATTTGGTGAAAATTTCAAGTATTTACATAGATTAGTTTTTGAGTTATAGCAAAATAAAAAATTTGAGTATGTCGAAAACTGGTTTTGCGTAAAAACTCCCGTTTTTCCCGCATTTTTTTAGGGTTTTTTGCGTCGCATTTAAAAAATATTGAAAATATTGAAAACCAACTAGATTCACTTTCCTTTCAGAAAAGTTGCTACATAAGCAAATCGAAGCATTTTTACTGCCAAAAAAGGTGTCGTCAGACACAAAAATAAAAAATAAAAAATAAAAAATAAAAAATAAAAATAAATAAAAACACACATCATTGTAAAACCAATAGATTCCATCACTCCGTTCAGAATCTAAAATGTATATAATGTACGTATTTATGACCTTATTGGTGTATTATTAATTATTATTTTGGGTCCCCCCCCTAGCAAAATTCCTAAAAACGCCACTGAATATTGTAATAATAGAATGCTTATTAAATATTGGTATAATAGTACCTACTTATTGGAAATTAATTGTTAATACATGCTTTTTAGACTTTTTTAAGTATAAATAATTTCTGATTTTAACAGTTATTTATTTAGTAAGATTTTAAATAAACCATCATTTAATCTTAAATAGGTACAATGCATATTTTTATACTACCAATCTTACAAATATTACCTGTCGTCAAATCGTTATGTGTATTATTGAATGTTGTCAAAATTTGTCCGTTAGCAAGGTCTTTTAATCTTTCTTTCAATACTTCAATGAGTTTATTGCACGATTCTTCAAAAATTAGCCATGCTGTCTGTGTATAAACTTAAGAAATCAATATCAACCTAGAAACATCAATAAAAAATGTAATAATGATCTCTAAAATACTAATAAAATCATGTGATTGTTTTAAGATTTTTCAAAAATGTGCATAGTGAATAACTCAATTTCACAAAAAATTTGCCAGCTATTATAAAAATGAAATAAGATTATAAGTATAAGAAATACATTTATTTGATGCATATTTTGTATTATATTGAATATTATTATTCTATTATTTTTATTTTTGAATATATATATATATATATATTTATATTTTAAATATTATAATATTTATATTTATATTAAATATATTTTTAATTATTATTGAAAAATTAAGCTATATGCTACTTCTTCCAGCACTGGGGTAGCGTAGCAAAAAAAAATTATTGGATTACTTTTAGTATTCATTACTAAAAGCTTACAATGAATATTAATAAATTTTAAGCAATATTTTCTATCCATTGGTAAAAGAGAAAATATTGTAGGTGTAAATAATTTTGAGCTAGTTAACTAAATATTATTCTCGCTATTATGTATTTGCTATAACTAAGATTTTAATTAATACGAGTACCTATGAATCTACAAAATATCTAATAAGTTTTAAAATAAAGTTTGTTGAACATAGTTTTGCTCTATTGAAGGTAAATTGGACCTAACCATTTTACATATAATAACCGTCAGAAACTCAGAACAACAAAAACATATTTTTGATTTGCTAGTTAGAAGAACAAATGGCAAAAGTTTCTGAGCTATTCTAAAAGAACGGATTAAGAATCCTTACTAGCAAACACAAGGGCACGAGAATAATGAGTAATATGTTACAGTATACAAATATTTCACTTACCTTATTAGATTTAAAATATACAAATAATATTCCGCGATATACCAGTCAATTATTTTACTTACCGATCCTTTGATACTTTGAATCGAAATAGATACCTACTTAAACTTAACTAAAAACTTGAAATCGTCAGAAACGTGATTAACTTTTTAATAAACATACCATACGAACAGAAGATTACGAAAATACAAAATATTAAATAACAATTCGCGAGCCGGTGCTTAGTGCAGTAGTCGTCATGGGCATTGGGCAAAATATGTGAAATGAATGACGTGTGTGCGAGCGTCGTACGTACGCGCGGGTATCGTAGACATAATTCATCGTATCTAAAAAGATATGCTATAATTATTTTGAATAAAGTATTTTATCAATTTAATAATATATTTTATTGTAACAAGAAAATTGTTATTAATTTTACATCTACGTTTTATCAAATTAAAAGCTGTTTATTTTGTAAACAGAACCAAATTAATTTGTTATTTTAATTAATTAAATTTATTATTAATTTGATTAAATATATGTAAAATCAATATAAATTATTATTTTAATATTATTTTAATAAATTAATTTTTGTTAACATTTGATTAATGCATTTTGTTGTTTTAACTTGTGATAATTCGTTAAGTATAGAACGTTTATTTATTCGAATAGTTATGTTATGAGTCATAATTATAAGTTAACTTATGACTATTGAACAGTTCGGTAGTAAACTACTACCTATCGAATAGTTTGATAATTTAAATTTGATAGTATCCATCATTAATAATAATCATATACAGGTATAAACAGATAGACTACAACCAGTGGCGTAGGAAAGGGATTTTTAAGAAGTGATGGCTTCAATGGATGAATGAGCGGCTTATGCGGATCAGTAACACAAACATAATAATAACTATACAATTTACAATGTAATTATATTACCATGTTATACATGCCACATACAGAAACTATAATAATAAATGCTAATTATTCAGGTAAGTATGTACATTCAAATCAGGTGTACGATACTTGATGAGCAGGTACAATGATTTTTTAAATGTTAGGAAATCCTCCTCCTAATGCTGACTCTGGTGTTGGGTATCTCAAATTATGTTTGCCTCATAGTTATAAAAAGTTCACCACGTCACTGACTACTGATTACATGAGTACGTTAATATTCAATTGCACAACAATCTCTCAGGTGACTTTCATAGTACGTACTCGCTAACGAAAACTAAAATTCCGTTGCTAACGACTGACGAGGGCTCATTTTAATCCAGAGTTGTATGAATATAATTATATTTATTGAACGTAAAATGAAACAAAGGAATCAGTTTTTTTTTCACGTTCACTGTTGTATAATCTGAACGATCTTCTAATTTGAACCCAAACTGACAATCGATCACCAAACATCATTTAGTTATTATACAAAAAAAAAAAAACACACGCAGACATTTACAGTAGTAGATGCACGGACTTAATGTGTTTTGCATGTTCGTGAGGTCGAAACGATAAGATACGAATCTTTCCCATAAATAAATACTAGGGTATATTTTAACGATACTTCGATGTTGGTCTTTATGCTCAGAACTAACCTTTGTCCACACCACGTGTGTTTTTTTTTTAAAAAAAAATACATTTAGATATCTCACATGTGTGTGTATTGTGTCATAAGATTATTGTAATATTAGGAATGTATTTGACCGGTTTGAGTTTTAACGTATACAAACCATACGCACGTTATTGCGCTTAATAGGGAACAAAGGCGGAGACCCTTTTTGAATTGAATACAACCGCGGTGTGTCTGTATTTTTTTAATGGTCCAGTACCGTAACACGTCCCTACCAATGCCTACTAAATGTTTTATTTCGCTGTCTCGTTATAGTGTAAATCGTACAAAATCGTAGTTTTTATTTTCTCCGAATCATAACAAATGTTGAAGTCAAATCACATATTTTGTTTACAGAATAATCTTCGTGGTAATCTAAATAATGACTAATGAGCCATCCTACCGTGGTGATTATGGTGTATTAAGGATCTTAGCTAAAGGAAAGGACTTAACTTATCACAGTAGGGTTACGTTAGGCCGAACACGGGTTAATTAGAAATATGCGATAATCCGGAGGGACTTCAAAAGTTATCGAATTGTTATCGATTTATACGCGTTTGCATGTTTTTTTTTTTAACAGTCCAATGCATATTTTTGCATATTTTTATGTCTACTAAAATATGTTTGTATTTTACGATTTTCATTATTTTCTAGTCGAATATCTAAGTGTTTCAAACACATTTGTATTATTGTTGTTCGTTGGTATTACCCATATATGCCTATGGTTCGAGAGGAATTTGTTTTCTTATATTATTTCTAAGATTCTAGATAATTAGTTGGGAGTAGATGTTATAAATCTGCATATTGAATAGGATTTCGTGGACCATATTCTAGTCCTGTTTCGTCCGTGTTTTGCAATAGTTTGTGTATTTATTTCTTATTCAAATGTCAAAAGTACAATCGTCTGTTTATGAATATGTTACAGAATTTAAAGAAAATATTTTTGCATCTGACGGAGATGTTTTTTTTCAAGGATGTGAGATTAAGTCCACAGTACAATGCACTTTACTGTCACACAACTGAAAACTAATAAACACATCCAAGCTGTTAGCCGAAAAATAAATTAAAATCTTAACAATTATTGCCCAATATACCATCCAAACACTTAAAAGTTCAACATACATATTACAATTAAATTATTTCAACTACAATTTTAATATATTTATTTGTTCCATATTATTATTTAATTAATTATATTCAGTTTTAAACTTAATTAATTGAATAAACATGAATTTTTGTTTGTATATTTTAAGTACATATTTTAATGATAAAATTAATGATTTTTTAATATTGAATATTTTAATGATAATTGCATGCATATTTTTTTCGTATGTTTTCAGTGCATATAATTCCGAGTCCTAATTATGATATATTAATGCATACATATGTTTTAAATAAATCACTCAATATTATTAATTAATGTGTAATTTTATGTGCATACAAACAATTTTAATTTTATTCACTGTCTTTTTCAATTATATTTGGATAAAAATTAATTTCAAAATCTAAATTGCAAGAAAATTGGTTTTTTTTGTCATATCTATTATATGTCATAATCTCTTTCTTCAATCTCGTTCAGATTATCGAGATCCTACTGTAGTTACTCTATTAACAAAATCAACATATTTTTTTATATAACGTATGTAGTATCACATGATATATGTTATTTATATATATATTATTAAACGATGTTATTAGGAAATATTATATGACTTTATAATAATCAGAATTATATAGAATTATAATAGTATATAAGGAAAACCTTGGATAAGGATAAGGAGAACTACGCATTACACAATTAATCTAATAATCAGAATTGTATTGATAAAATATAGAATTATAATATGTAGTATATAAGGAGAACCGATATGTTACTCGGGGCTCACTTTTTGTTATTGTTAAAGACTTAGGGAATCCGTATGTGGAGGACCTAAGCTTAAAACTTTATTTGTATTAAAAATTATTAAATATTATATTGTAAATCGTTTTGTGTTATTTTATTTTAATTACTTATTAGTTGCCTGTTTAACGGGCACACTACACGTAGTTCAATCAAGATGAATCAAACAAATACAAAATATATTTTTTTCCGTCATGACGGAATAATATTAAAATAATAAACCTTTAAAACGTACGCATACGTTTTAAAGGTTTATTATTTTAAACCTTTGAACAAAAATAACCCTAACATACTAAAAAATAATAGGTACTATACAATAAAAATAAGTAGTCCAAGGGCGGCACTATCCTCGCAGGTTATCCCATTTCACACATGTACTTATTACTTAATATACAACATGTAGAAGAAAAAAAAATCGACCCCTTAAGATTTCAACTATTGTCCTTTCGGTTACGAATAGTGGTCGTAATTCCATTTTTAAAAGATATGCATTAGTGTATGTATAAATTAGGACACATGGTCATGGGGTTTGTATAGCATTGTATACTTTATTGCCACTTCACAATGTTTATAGTATGTATACAATATACGTCCAGAGACACCTGCTCTGTTGAATTTTGTCGATCACGTGTTCGTGACACTCTCGTATAAGTATACAAAAACTGTATGGATGCACACGGCGCGTTGGAAAAAACGATTTTCCTAATGTACATCTTTCGTACAGACCATAAAGAGCTTTGGCTTCTTCGACTGCATTCCTTTATTGTTTATCGTCGAAAAACGGTTGTGAACGGATAATTTAGTGAATAGTCAAACAGTCATTGCATAATATATATATATATAATTCATGATTTATTTATTATTTCATTCTCACCATTTCAAAACAGGTTTTTATTTTTAGTCCTTAGAAGGATTTATCCCAAAACCAGACCCCCATTTATATGCCACCACATACAGGTGCCCGTTTTTATGTTTAAATATAACTCGCGCTAAAATGCTGTTACGCAGCATGAGCAGCGTTTTCTGTTCTTATAACTTAAATCTGGGCACGCTAGCGAATTAAATAAATCGGACTGTCGTCGTCTAGTAAAACATTTCAATTACAAAACGAGTAATGTACTTTAAACCTAATTGGTGTTTTTATCTACACCGTAATTTTCGCACTACTTACATAGTAGTGACGCGAAAAAATAATTAATAATAATAATTATAATAACTACGATAACGATGAAACGGACGACGAATCGTCGGTGCCAGTGGTATGATTACGCGGATGCACAACAGTGCCTTGTACACCCTGGTATAGTGCACCCGGTGCAAAGGTATGATATTGCACTTGCTGAAAGTGAATTCCAGTACTATTGAAATACAATGTAACTTCGGTAATTAGTTGAATATCTTTTCGATTGAAGGTAACACATCTACAACGAACAAATAATAAAAAATATTGATTTTATGCAACAAAATACACGTAGCTGTGGATTTTCTCGTTCCGAATGGACGGTTGTACCACTGTAGCACTACGGATACACGACTACACGGGGAAAATCTCGCCGTCTGAAGTCTAATCGATGAATATTAATTAACTGCGTGCCCCGTAATTATTCTGTCTAAACAGTAAGATGTACCACGAAATTAGTTTTCATTCAGTCTGTGGTTGTACAATATGATTACAATAAATGCATAATTATTAATCGGATAATTAACAGCTGCAGTGCAATTTGTCCCAACTATTAATTAAAAATGTACTGTTTTGTCGACTGCAGTCTGGCTATTGTCGGTTAGATTGACGTTTAGATTCACAATGAATTTCATTAAAATATTTCAAAACCAAACACTTTTCTTTAATGTAAATATTAGCACTATTTAAATGTTTTGAGTCAAGATCAATATTAATTGAATAAAAACTAATTAACTAACACAGTTTAATGAAAATTCGTTTAAATATTTAATTTCGTTGACATTTAATTTTGTGATGTTTATAAATCTTTTTTGAGATTTTTCGGTATTTCTTTTTTCTTAACTACAAAAAAAATTTTATAAAATATCTTAAGACCAATTTTCAAACTTTAAGTAAAAAAATTTGAAAGTTTTAAAAGTATTTAACTACAAAAAATGTAATTTTGAAACATTTAAGTTAAACCAAAATTATTAAGACAACACTTTTGAAAAAAAGCTAAAAAAAATACGAGAAATTCAATTTTATATAAAAAATTAAAAAAAAATACATATTTTATTTTAAAAATTATAGTGTACCATGGTATATATACATACATACATATATACATATATGCATAATAGAAAACGGCAATATAATAATTTAGTGAAAATATCGAGTCTCTATTGTGGTTTTATTTTGAGTTACAATTAAATGTATTATAACCGATTACAAATTGGAAAAAATTTCAACGTTTTCAAATATCACAAATATTATTTAAATATGTTTAAAATGCTAACATAAGCAGTGACGTATTTTCAAAATTTTTGTGCGTATGTGTGTGTGTGTGTGTCAATAATAAGTGATTTTATAGTATTAAAAAAATACATATGAAGTATGAAGTAATAATTATATCACTTTATTATTATCATAAAGACAAATGAATACTTATTTACAACCATATTATATAAATTTATGTTCTCTTTCTTTGTACGTCCGTAACAAGTAATTTATGACTTTTAATCTTTTTTTTCTTCTGTAGTGGTCGAGACTCCCCCCCCCCAGAAAAATAATAAAAATAGGCCACCAATTATAAGTGCACATTAAATGGTTTAACACTAGAAATTTGAAAATTATGAATATTGTTATCTTTCTTATTTTCCTTTCGCCTTTTTTCCAACTATTCGGAATCGGCCACCTTTGTCCCACATCCCCTATTCTTCTCGATTTTCTACATTCCCCACACATACTCACCAACAGTCTTCAATCCTTCTTAATCATATCCAACCATCTGTTTTTTTTGTTTTATTTTTTTTTATGATAACTAATCATCGTATTTTATGATATAATATCTCTAATAGACGTGAGATTTGTTTAGAAACGTAGTTTTTCGAATGGGCACAACAATGTTGACGGACGAATTGTATAAATTCAGTACATTTACCCGTATTTCGGCCTATTCTATTTTTCAGCGAGAGAACCATTTGTACGAAAACAATGTTTTATGTATTTTCAAATTATGAAAACTTAATTCAAATATGAATATTTGTAATCATCGCCCCTACATAGTACTGTACAGGTAACATATAGTAAATATAACTCGTACGTTTTCAGTGGCAGATCTAGGATTTTTTTTTATGGTGGGTGCTTTATTATATAATATCATGTTCTATGATATCATAGATAATATAAAAAAGTAATGTTTTGACAACTGAGCAACTGAATTATCAGTTTACCTGTTCTGATTTATAGAAAATCAGTGTACCTCAAAATTGTGCGTGGTCGTCGACCGGTTTATCCTACGTCACGGCGCGCGTTCCGGTAGCCCGTACCAAAAATTTGCCACTTGAGGAATTATTAATAACTTTTAATAAAAATATGCGGAACGGTGGTTGTTTCAGCTCCCAAACACCCCCTCCCCCTAAATCCACCACTGCGTGTTTTTAATGCTGTATCATTCGTGTATTTATTTTGAGAAGTCGTAGAAGTGTTTATGCAAGGTTTATAGACAAATTATTATCCATTAGGTATCTATAAACCTTGGTGTCTATGTTATAAATCCGCTATGTTACATAGTTCGAATTGTAGTTGCTATTCGACTTTTTCCATGTATATATCTCTACTATACGTAAATACTGACATTATAAAGTAGAAAAACGTATACTGGAATGTTTTATTGAAAGTGCACATCGTTGCGCTAATCGCGAAACAATTTTTCGGAGCGACGAGCGACTGACGAGCCCTGGTGATACATTACGTCGTCGGGTGGACACCGTAAAACACTCGGTGCGCCACATAGGCAATAGTACACCGTTACGTCGTCGGGCGGACGGCCGGTGTTACGCGTCCAGAAACATTCCGAAACCAAATGGTCGAACTTGCCGGTTCTCCGGTCACGCATGGTGGTCAGGCAGTTCCGGGTGAGGTACAGTCAATTGGTCGTATGAAATTGGTCGTTTGGTGAATTGGTCGATTTCAATATAATATGTATTTTATGTAAGAAAAATATTTGGTCATAATTTTGAATTTAATACATGTGACAATAATTATTAATTTAAAAAAATAATATGTGAAAATAATTAAAAGTTATGAGCTATCCCAAATATATATTCATCAAATGTTCTACATATTGTATTTATCCTCTCAGCGGTGTCATTATATTTTTTTCGTTTCTGCTCCAGTGCAATATTGGACCATTTTCAGACGGTTTAGTTTTTCTTCTTTTCGTGGGGCTCTTATTAATTTCCAAATGCTAGGGTGAATAGCATTTAATATGGATGAAAATCCTTCTACCGAATTGTTAGTTTTTGGAAGGTTATATTCATCAACATAGCAATTCCAAATTGTAATTAAAAATTTTGGATTTTTCCTTTTCCCGTTCCTGTCCATTTTACCAACCCAGATAGCTGTTATCGTAATATAATACCGTTATGTACAGTGGCGGCCTGGGCACAGATTACTTGGTCGGCTAAATAAAAAAAGGGCCCTCCATTTAGGTACAATTAGAAAGACATAACATATTTTTTTAATACATTTATTATAAAGATTGCCTACTTGGCTACACTAACAAGGTAAATAATTAAAATACATTTATAAAATTTTAACACTTGAAAATTAATTAATAATAAATAATAAATAATAATAAACAAATTATGAATATGGATGATTAATATACAAGCAATTTTTTTAATTCTGTCGATGAATGTGCATAACAACTTATTATTTCTTCTAAATCAGGAACTTTATCACTTTCAATGCTAATAAGTAATAGAGGTTCTAATAGTTCTTGACTTATTGATGATCGTAATCTTGTTTTGATTATTTTTAATTTTGAAAATGATCTTTCACAATGTACTTGTGTGCATGAAAGAGTTAATATAAATTTATATGCCAAGTACAGATTAGTAAATGCAGCTGTATGGAAGTTATACTTGTATAATAATTTCATGACGCATGGCATACATTTACTACAAGTTGAATTTTGATATTTATTTGGTTTCGGTGAATATTTAGGAATATCAGTCATTGTTTGATTTTTATATAAATTGTCATCTTCATCAGTCACTTCAGACTCTTCTGAATCGTCAAATTTGATTTCACCTTCAAGTGATTTTGATACCATATCATAAGAAGCTGAAAAATTAATTAATTCTTCTTTAATTAAATCTGTTTGTAGTCCAATAATTTCACAAAAATTGTTGAAAACTTTTTCATTATTTCCATCAAATGTCAAAATCTTATTTTTTATATCTATAAATCTATTAGGATCAAAAAATGTTAACGCTTGCATAATGTTTTTATTTTTCAAAAATCTGTTTTCAATCGTCATGGATAATAAGTCGAATATAACACGAAACACCTGTACTCTAAATAATTTTAAAGAATCATTTCCAGCTATTTCATCGTTTGATAGCTCATCAAACATTTTCTTTTTTTATATTTTCTTTTCTCGGGTAACTATGTTTCAATGAAAATATTTGCAAATTTTTCCGTTTTTATTTCCATTATTTCAGTGAAATTTTTAGCTTGTTCATAAATTTTGTCAAATTCATTACTCATATTTTTTATTTCATTTCCAAATGAAACAATTTGGTTCCATGCAGCTAGATAGTCCAAGCATTTAGTTTGTAAGTACTTGGAAACAGGAGTAACTTTACTAAAAATGTGAATGTATGTAAAAGCTGTAAGTATGATTTCAAAACTTGTTCATTTTTCTAACAAATTTCTTGCTTCAGCGGCTGTTCCACCATCTGCAATTCCATCAAATCCAATAGTGTGAAGTAATTCTAACAAACATAAATATCTCTCCCTCTTATTATTTTCCTCCGTAACTGAATGAAATATTGCTTGCAAAGCAATATCTTTGCTATTCCATCTAGTTTCCCCAATTTTTTTTAATTTTCTAAGTTTTTCACTTCCATTTTTTTCTTGTAAAATATTTCTCCACAAATTTGTTCTTTTATACGAACGTGATACAAACACTGCAGTTTGTTGACAATATTCAAATAAATTTTGAAAAGGAATACAACAGTTTGTTATATCAATACATGCGCATGGCAATGTGTAAAAATTGACTTCGGAGAATCTTTTTTCAAATGAGCCTGCAATCCAGAGTACTGCCCACTCATATTTGCTGCACCGTCGAAAGATTCACTTATTAGGTTTTTCAGATCAATAGATAGACTTTCTAAACTTTTTTTTACCAACTTATATTGTTCTTCTCCAGTTGAAGATTTTACCTCAAGCATGTTTAAAAAACGTTCCTGGACCTCACCTTTATATACATACCGAATACATAATGATAATTGATCCATGACCGACACGTCTTGGGTGGAATCAATTTCTAATGAAAATATTTTCGCGTTGATAACTTCATCAGCAATTTTTTTCTTTATTAAATTACCAATTATTATAATTATTTTATTGAATGTATTTTTTGATAAAAATGAATTGAAAGAACCTCTCCCTCTTGGTCCTTTAATATTTTTAGTATCAGCATTTTGTTTTAAGATTAGACTCTTTTTTGAATTAATTTCAATAAAATTTTTTAATACGGGGTCAAATTTTGCCACCAACTTTACAATTGCCAAAAAATTACCTATTTTCGAAGAAGAGTCTTGAAATGAATAACAACTTTCATTTCTATGTCCTCTAAATGGTAAATCCTGTTTTGCAAGTACTAAAATTACAGAAATAATTCTTTCAAGAACTTGTCGTCTAGTTTCAATATCTTTTTTTTTTTTATCGTTAAAATATAAATCCAACGATTTTGAAGAACATGCTACTAAATAAGCATCAACTGCTAATTTGTGATTTTTACTTATTTCGTGTATTTCTACACTTTTGTAAATATGTTTTACATTAACCGGAATCCCAGTCACCCAGTTTACTGATCGATTGGTAGCAAAAGCCATACATATAGAACAATACATATTATTATTAGATACATTATAACTTAACCATTTACGCTGAATGACTTCTCTATTGTCTTTATTTTCTATAAACCTATAATATGTCTTAGATGGATCAAAAAATATTAAAGGACCCGTAGATTGTATTGGATGTTTGTTGACAAAATCAATTTTTACATTATTTGGCATATTTGAAGGTGAAATAAAATACCCAGTGTTCATAATATCACTATTGACTCTCATATTAGATTCATTGTCGTCGCAATCGTCATATAAATCATTAGACAGTTTATTTATGTTAGTATGGGTATTATCTATATCATCGTTTATATCTGTGCATTGTAGTGAAGTTTCCATTTCTATATTTTCCTGCTTTAATATCAATTATTTTGAGAATCAGTCGTGTAGTCAAGCTTTGTGGCCTCAATATTGTTAATTGAAATGCTAGTAGTGTGAGGTATTTCTATGTTATTTGGTTGAATACTACTCGGATGCACCGCAAGTAGGATGTGAAGAAAGTGAAAAGGAAGAGTTTTGGCGAGAGATGGATGAGGTGATGCAAGGAATACCAGGAAATGATGATGCTGTGATTGGTGGTGATATGAATGGTCACGTAGGGAGTGAGAGGGTAAGGTATGAAAGAGTGCATGGAGGGTATGGTTTTGGCGAGAGGAATGAGGCTGGAGAAAAAGTTTTGAATTTTGCAGAATCGTATGAGCTTGCAGTAATCAATACATATTTTAGGAAAAGAGAAGAGCATTATATAACATACAAGAGTGGAAGAAATAGGTCGCAGATTGATTATTTTATGTGGAGGAGAGACAATATAAAAAGAGTAAAGGATTGTAAAGTAATTCCTGGAGAGAGTGTAATAACACAACATAGGTTGATGATAATGGAAGTATGGTGTAGTGGAAAAAAGATGAACAAAAGAAGGAATACAGGGAAGGAGATCAGAATTAGGTGGTGGAAATTAATAGGAAACAAAGAGAAGGAGTTTATAAAGAAATTAAAAGAAAAAGCTGTGTGGAATGTTGAGGGAGATATAAATGAGGTTTGGAGAAGGATGGTCACTTGTGTTAAGAACATAGCAAAAGAGGTTGTTGGTGAAACCAAAAGTAGTTTACCAGGAGACAAGGAAACGTGGTGGTGGGATGAGGAGATTCAGAGAGTAGTAGCGAGTAAGAAAAAGCAATTTAAGGTATGGCAGAAAAGTAGGAAGAGGGAAGATTGGATAGAGTATAAAAATGTATGTAAAATAGTGAAAAGTGCTGTAAGCAAAGCAAAGCTTAATAGGTATGATGAGTTATATGAGCGGCTAGGAACACAGGAAGGAGAAAAAGAAATTTATAGACTGGCGAAGGTGAGAGAAAAGCGATCCAAGGATTTCCAAGATGTCTGGTGTATAAAAAATGAGGATAAGAGAGTTTTAACAAATGATGAGGATGTGAAAAAAAGATGGAAAGAATATTTTGAGAAATTACTGAACGAGGAATATCCAAAAGAAGTTTTAGAGAGTATGTCATGGAATGAAGGATTGATTGGTCTAGTGGGCGAGGAGGAAGTGAGAGATGCGGTGAAGGCGATGAAAAAGAAAAAAGCGGTAGGACCAGATGGAGTACCTGTAGAGGTGTGAAAAATGTTAGGAGATGTAAGCATTGGGTGGTTGAAAAATCTTTTTAATAAGATACTGATAGAGGGAAAAATGCCAGAAGATTGGAGAAAGAGTTTTATTGTACCAATATTTAAAGGAAAAGGAGACATACAAGAATGTGGGAACTATAGAGGAATAAAGCTCATGAGTCATAGTATGAAAATCTGGGAAAAGATTATAGAGAAGAGGATAAGAAGTGAGACCTCGATATCAGGAAACCAGTTTGGTTTTATGCCAGGAAAATCGACAATGGAGCCATTATTTTGTGTTAGGCAATTAGTAGAGAAGTACAGAGAAAAGAATAAAAAACTATGCATGGTGTTTATAGATTTAGAAAAGGCGTATGACAGGGTGCCAAGGGAAGTTTTAAGGTGGGCATTAATGAGGAAAAATGTCCCAAAAATGTATGTTAATTTGATCCAGGATATGTATGAAGGGTCGAGTACTAGTGTCAAGAGTCGGTGTGGAGTATCAGAAAGTTTCAGTATAAGAGTAGGTGTGCACCAGGGGTCAGCTCTAAGCCCCTACCTGTTCTCAGTGGTAATGGATGAGGTTTCAAAGGAGATACAGGGGGAGATACCATGGTGTATGATGTTTGCGGATGATATAGTTCTGATAGGAGAAAACCTAGAAGTTGTCAATAATAGGTTAAATTAGTGGAGGTTAGCCCTCGAAGAAAAGGGATTGAGAATTAGTAGAAATAAAACTGAGTATATTGAGTATGATTTTGGACAAAGAGACCAAGAAGTTGAAGGAATGAGGAGACAACTGACAATAGATGGTGATGTGATAGGTGAAGTTGAGAGCTTTAAATATTTAGGATCTTTTGTTCAAAAGGACGGGGGCTTTGACATTGATGTAAAACATAGGATTAAGTGCGGGTGGATGAAATGGAGAGAAGCATCGGGCGCGTTATGCGATAAGAGAATTCCAATTAGGCTGAAAGGTAAATTTTATAAAAGTGTAGTGAGACCAACTATGTTGTATGGTTCAGAGTGTTGAGCGGTTAACAGGAGAATAGAACAAAGTATGAGTGTCGCGGAAATGAGAATGCTTAGATGGTTGAGTGGAGTGACAAGAGAAGATAGAATAAGAAATGAATACGTGAGAGGTAGTGTTGGTGTAGCGCCAATTGTGGACAAGATGAGAGAAAATAGGCTAAGATGGTTTGGGCATGTGATGAGGCGAGAGGAAACGAATGCAGTAAGAGTGGTTATGAAGATGGACGTTGAAGGGAAAAGAGGAAGAGGAAGACCAAAAAAGAGATGGTTGGAGACTTTGGAGAATGACATGAGGGCTGTCGGTGTGTGCAGAGGAGATGTGATTGACCGAGTAAAGTGGAGGTGTAGGACAAGGGTGGCCGACCCCAAATAGTTGGGAGGAAGGCGAAGTAGAAGAAGAAGAAGAAGAAGAAATGCTAGTAGTGTGAGGTATTTCTATGTTATTTGGTTGAATACTACTCGGTTTATTTTGATTTAGTACACAAGAAAATGATAATTTGGTCTGTTTTGAATTATTCCCTGCATTTTTTAGATCTATTTGTCGCTTTCTGACACGTTTTTGATAGCCTGAAGGCAGCTTTTCTTTATTATTCATTGTGCTACAAATATAAAGTCATAATTTATACATAAAATTATTACGTTACGAAAAGTCGGAAAATGTTAAAATCTAAACTAGTTGTAAATTGCCGAATTTATAATTCTTGAGAATAATATAAAACTAATTACATTATTTTCTTTATTGTTTACTCTAAACACACCAATAAACAATATTCCCAAAACCCGTAAACTGATTGAATACTATAATAAATATTAAATATACCTGTATATTGTATCGCTATAGCTAATTAGATAGTATGTAGTATGTAGATTGTTAGATTGTATCACTGTAACTTTAGTAGGCTCGGCGACTCGGGCGTCGGGCGGCGTTCACGCGTTCACCAGAGTCGCTTGGTAAATGACGCACGTGGCTCGAGAGTCGCGAACACGTCGTTTCGATAAGCTACGATAACGATTAATAGTAATGAAAAGAAAAATATTTTTGATATATAGGTATTGTCCATTATATAGTATTATTTATATCAGAAATAAATCGCGTGACTGCGTAAGCCAAGAGTAATAACTAGTGTCTAATATTCTAATAATAAAATATTATTGTGGTCGTGTGATCATCCCAATTGATTTTACTGAGAAATACTATTTTTAATTTTTATCGATCGATATAAATTTCAAATCAAGGAACTACGTTCACTGTCTGTACAAATATAACAATGTACAATATATATATATAAGTTCATTATTCAATTCAATTCAATTTTAAGATAACAGAAAATAATAATTGACATGTTGTACATAGTACGGGTTATTATGTTATATAAAAATAGTTTATTTCTCTAAATCGGCCATTCCTCGAAAAAAAATTACGGCTCTTTTCAAAGGGCCTTATTAGAAGGGGGCAAGGGGGCCCAGTCGGCAATCGCCGTCTCGCCGACCTGGCCAAGCCGCCACTGGTTATGTTATGTATTATATCGTAATATAACGTTTTATGATTATTGTCAATTTGTTTCTACATAACGTTTTTAACCAGTATTTATGTTTCGCGACGATGATACTACGACTGTTTTACCAAACAACCAATTTCAGACGACAAATTTTACCACGGCCAATTGTACACGACCAATTGACGTAGATCCGTTCCGGGTGGCCACCCGTGACGGCGTCCGCGACCACGGGCTCGGCACGGCTCTGGCCGCAAACGGACGCACCCGGGTGCCCAAGAACGTCGAACAAGTGAAAGTACGCGCGCGCGGAGTGGGGAAGTATACCGACGCGGTGAACGGCGCCAGCCGAATCGACGGCCGCGCGCGCGACAACGTTACGCGTAGTAACAGACATCACGGACACGGGGAACACGTGTGACGATGTAGATTCACGTAGTATTCTAGTGCAACAGCATACTTGGGTCACGTTACGTTTCGTACGACACGCGTGACGGCACGTTTTGATATTCAAACACATCACGCCAACGGTCGACTGGCGCACAGCGGCGTATTTTAGGAAAATCATGGTCAAACCGAACGAAATAAAAATATTCTTGAGCGGGCTTTACACGTAGAATCTTTCCTTCGCTCCTGGAACGTACGGGTTTGAGCGAGGACTTGAATGCGCGTAATACTGTGGCGCGCGCAATCCTCTCTAGTCAAATCGTAGTATTTTAGTTGTAAATTCTTTCCCGCACGCTTTCCTTCTTTCCATTCGTCATTCGCTCAAAAACGTTCGTCCAAAGAGTATTCCCGACGTTTTGAACGCGTGAAAGCGTGGCGCGTGGAGTGTTCGAAATGCCAACAGTTTTGCAGTCGCGTGGAAGCGGGTATCACCAGGTGGCAGTGATTGAACGGCGCGTCGTCACAATAATGAGAATAAAAACGATAAAATGATTAACCACGCTCAAGAACGGGCAACAACCGTACCGGTTTGAACACGATCAATCCTGCAAGACGTTAAGTTCGTACAATCGTTTAGACGGAAATTCTTTCCCGCGTGATAGCCCTCACGCCATTCAATCGCGCGGTCAAAACTCTATGTGTGTAGCCCGCTTAAAGCGATACGATACCGCTTAAGACGATTTGTATTGACGGAAGTTTAAAGATTACATTTCAGAGTACGAGTTCAGTTAGATAAAAAACTCATGATACAACTCAACTTATGTTCAACCAACTTGTTCAGCATTAGTGAATAATTCAAATAGTGGTTTATAGTTTGAATGTCATAACAAAATTATGTTTTGCACTTTTTATTTAATTGGTATAGTTAGTATTATATTAAAAATAAAGGTTATTTGTTAGTAATAAAAGATGGAATCCATCCCAGGCGGTAATTTTATTTATCATACTAATTTAACCATTAAAATATACGTCACTAAATATCATATAAAATGTATAGTTAAATAATATTATTTTTTATATTCTTAATCAAGCGTGATCAACTTAAAATTGTAAAAGATTTTAGTAGTCGTACTTATAACAAATATATTAAAATTAAATATATTTGCTAATATCTGCGATATTACTCAAAATTAACTAAATCGTATTAAAAACCTGAGTAAATACGAAAAATAATTTTAATAATTTTTATTAAATTATCTTTATATAAATTACTACAATTTTATTCCTACGCTATTTTTATAATTTAATTACACGTAAATCTATATTTTATAGATGTTAAGCAGTAGCGGCTCGTGAGTAAATATTCTGGAGAGACTTAAATTATATTACATAAATCCTATATAACAACGAACAAGATATATTTTTCTTGGTTCGTCCTAGAACATCCAATGTAAGATACAAGTATGTTTCACACTTCTCTGATGTCATACACGAAATGTTATTTTGCTATTTTTTTTTTTTTCATATTTACGGTTTTTACCGCTATTTTGCTAATTTAAAGTTTTTAGTGCTATTTTTGGGAATATTTTCACATAAATACATACTATGAGAGCTATTTTGCTAATTTGGAGTTTTAAATGCTATTTATGGGCGTATTTTTAGATAACAAAGGAAATAAACCCATATTAATGAAAAACTAAATTATCTACTAAACAGCCGTTTACGAATATGTGAACGAAAAGAAATTGTTTTATTTTAAGATGGTACTCATCCGAAATAAACGGTCCGAAATAGTTTACCGCTGTTATCGTCGACTAAATCGGACAATTCCATTCCTTTCTAATAAATTGTTTATTTTTAAAATCGTGCTGTCGTTTTAACTATGTACTAATGACTGAACACGGTAATTTTATTTTAATGTTCCGTCATCATTTAGATATGTCACGTAATTAATCGTGAATTGTTATACATTCTCTCAAATACTACCAATAGTTCTTACATACCTACCACCATATTCTATGAAATACGTTAAAAATCAGTAAATTAAATATATTCTAAATTTAATGTTTAAAAAAATTTGTTGAAAATTTAATTTTGCATATTTTCCAATGTTTAGTGTAATTTATAATAGCGCTTTTATTAATATTTTTATGTGCATATACAAGCGCTAAAAATTAATTTTTTTAGTGCTATAACTTCAGAGCCCTGGTTATAAATGTAGTCATTTATAAAAGTATATACAAAAAAAAAAAAAAAAATTCTACGTCGCCATAACATTGGAAACAACAGTTGTATTCAATTACTTATTGTTATTATTATTATTATTATTACGCAGATACTTCAAACGCTTACACGAGAAGAAAATTACATTTAATGTACTGAACGATGGGTTGAAACATATTTTTCGATATCGGTATGTACTAATCGAGTAGGATTAAATAATATGTTAAGAGGGTGAAACAGTAGAGCCTCGGGGCCCGTCAACAAAGTCTTTTATACAAAATTATTTTATAATCTCATTCGCAGTAGCATAAGATGAAAGTTTAAATATTTTTGATGTACTGAAGTATGTAAAAGTAGTGTATATAACTTGGCTAAACGAGTGTAAGTAGAGTGGGCCTGGAATCGAACAGCCCCGGGGCTCTCAAAAGTTTTCGTCAGCCTTGTTGGCCGCTATTTATGCGACTCCAACCTCTGCATTTATAATATTGGACCCTTTACGGGTTTGAACTTGCCGATTTTCGACGAAATATTACGCCGTCAACGGTCGGTATACTTTTAACATACACACAATTCGTGCACTTCGAATACGTAAGACATATTTGGAAAAACTGACTACATGTGGAATATTTGCGTGCCAAAAAGTTATTGGTGTTCGTCAGGAGAACTGTGTTAGATACGACTAAGGCGATTATGTCGCGTTTGCGGACTACAAATACGATCATGCGGAGGCAGTGTATACATAACGTACGGAACAGAAATGGTTGCAACCGCGATAATGAACAAAATCGGTCAGCAGGATAACCAGAAAATAACCAAGATAATTAACGAAATGCTTTGTTGTTGTTGATGGTGGTTTTGCGGATCGAAACAGTATATTATATTCATAGGCGCAATTTCAGTTTTTAACTTGGAAGGGCTCAATATTTTTAAATGAAACAGACCCGTGGGGGGTTCCGCCCCCACACCCCCCATTCAAATACCGAAATCATAGTTATCTCACCAATTTTCCTGCATAAATTATATATCCATTAATTAAACTAAGATTATTTATTTTAAAACAATATTTAGGTATTTAAAAATATAACATATATTATAATTGTAACCGTCGGTTCGAAATTGCAAATTTATCCAAAATTTGTTCGTTAGACAATTCATTTGACAAATCTCTTTCTATATAAATTATTGATAAAAAGGTAAATCTATCTTGATTCATCGGAGTTCGAAGCCAATTTGTAATCTTCCTCATTGCTGAGAATGACCTTTCACATGTCGCAGAGCTGATTGAAATTGTTAA
Source organism: Sipha maydis (assembly GCA_034509805.1). Lineage (NCBI taxonomy): Eukaryota > Metazoa > Arthropoda > Insecta > Hemiptera > Aphididae > Sipha > Sipha maydis. The sequence continues at coordinate 51,338 of JASXSY010002567.1, read as the reverse complement.
TGATAATGATAATAGTTTATACAAGTTAGGATAAAGCTCAGCATCCATGATTAACTTTACATCTTCTAAAGTGAAATTTGGGTTTTTACGGGACACACAGTTTTTCACCACAAGCATTTCTGACTGAAGAGTATTTACATTCACATTTAATAAGCCTTAAAAATGTAATCATAAAAATATATCAACATATTGATATTTAAAAAAAAATTAATACAATAGGTATAAAAACTATACTTTGTACTGTTCGATAAAAGTTGACTCTCATAATAATTAATTTTATTAAAGTAATCAATAGATGTTGTCAATTCCAAGCTATCTGATGAAAACCTCTTATTAAAATGTATTATTAAAGTTTCTATAATAAATTTATGTATTATCATTGATTATACATATTAATATGTATAATCAATGATATTATCTATACTAAATTTTCAACTTGTTGACCAATGCACCGATGAGCAATAGCGTTATGACTAGTTTAAGTTTAATCTTAGATACTAGGATCTAATGACTGGGATTTATTGTGAAAATCAGAACCAATTCTAAAAATACACCATGTACTATCAGTTTATGACTATTGAACACGGTCTCCAGGAAGGGCGGGGTATACGGTACCTATGCATATTGCATATCGCATACGTAAAATAGAAATGAAAAACAAGGCGACCCGCAGCGTACCCCGACACTCATGGGAGTAAAAGTTTTTGTAATATGGTTAATACCCACAAAGCCACTAAGGACCAACACCATATATAATCCGTTTCAAAAGAGAACATACCGCTCTCGCGCATACCCGAGGAAAATTTTACCCATTTTCGTCGAAACGAGACGTCGATTATGCGCGATCACCGATAAAAATTGTCCGATAAGCATACAGCGGTTTCAATTGAATTGCTTATAATACATTTTAAAAAATACAAGACGTGTGCCGCGATTTACATCTAGCGCAAGAGTCAACATGTATAATATTCAAGTCCTGCTATTTGGCACCGGTTGTATATGCGTTATAATTAGCTGACGACAGAAATGCGCTCGTCACGATCGGCGATATTTGGTGGGTGGTGCGCGCCACCGAACGAAAATCGGTCGCAAGAGCGGTATGTTCTCTTTTGAAACGGACCATATATATTTTATATTGTATATATTTTCTATGACTAACACCATGTTGTTGCACGGGCTCATTTCCATTAGGTATTTCCATATTTAAATTTTAGAAACAATTTTTTTCAAACAACGTTTAACATATTATGTAGATTAGATAATTAATGAAGCATTTAATACTTAAATTTAAATACAAATTTTTGGAGGGGCTTATTTTAATATTGGAGGGGCCAAGCCCCTCCAAGTCCACCCCAAATTGCGCCTATGATTATAATACAAACGAGTGTAAGTGACGAATAAATAATCCGAAAATCTCCAAAATCGTCGTTTTAAAATGTAAATCGAATTCAATTAAAATATAAATTATATTATACACGTATTCCAACTGCACAGGTAGCACAGACTGCGACAAAGTAATAAATTTTTTCATTCAAAACCCTCGACTGGACAGAACACAGTTGCCCCTACCCTTAGGTATACTAGACTAGTAATACTAGTCAACCTTGTTTTTTGATAATCCAAAAACCAATGTGAACATAGATTTGAAATCGACGCCTTACAGCAGAGAAAAAGTAAAAAATATGTTTTAATTGAATAATACATTTAAATTAAGTGTGTAATAAGTAATGAACATGTGTTGAAATTTAATAAATATTAAAACAAATATTAATAAATATTAGAAGTAAGAAGTAAAATATAGATACTTATATACTTTAGATAATAAGTATTCATTTTATTAAAAAAAAACAGATATCAAATTGTCAACTACTTGATAAAATTAATCAATTGATCAAAATACATGAACATATTTATAATAATTAATATTCTTATATCCACAAAAACACTGGTCACATAGCGTAATTGAATTTTGTTTGTAAGTAAACTAAAGTAGCAAAGGCAGCATCTCCTTGTGCTTTATTCTTCGTAGTTCCATGACCGATGTGCATAACAATAGGATCCATTAATATTTGTACCATGATATTGACTTGATCTATGAAAAAGAGGAAGAGTATAAAATATAAATGACCATTTTTGTTTAATCTGAACTATACCTGGTTTTTGAAGAATGACAACATATTTTACAAGAAAATTTTCAGCTTTTGCAATTTTTCCTAAAACATTAACAGCTTTTTTTTTATATGAATGTGAAGAAGACAAATCCTAAATTAAATTAAATATTTTAATTAACAACCAATTTTAGTGTAATTAAATAATGTCTAATATATTACATTCAAATTATTTGAACTTACTTTATATATTTTCCATTGATCAAAAAACATTTTCAAGTCTTTTAAAGTGTTAACTGAAACAACCTTCTCACGGTTTTGAAATTGAATATCATTGAAAAAGTAATTAAAAGGTGTTTTGTTTTCAGATATTATTTCATAATCATTGCCGTAAAGTTCATTGACTAACTCATACATTTTAAAAGCAGCTTGGTTTTTAGCTATTTGTTCAGTTGCACCTTTCCCTACTCAAAAAATGTTGAAACAATAATATATAATAATTTACAAAAATCTTCATATAAAAAATATAATACAACAATGAAAAATAATTCAATTTAGTTTATAAATATTTGATTTTAAACAAAAATTTTATAAAATCTATGATGAGACCATTATGTTTTCTCATACAAGTTAAGTCAATTGATTTGGGTATCTGATGATGAAAATGGTAAAAATTAAAATTAAAATCTTCCACAAGAAAATCTAGTGGTTAAATATAATTTTGTGAATATTGCATACCTTGAGTTGTTTTAGATAATAAAAGGCAAACCGCTGTTAATTCAGGGGAACCATAACAATCATAATTCAATTCAGAAATATTGTACTTGGGTAATTTCCAATCACGATAGATACACTTCTCAAATAATAAACTGATGTAGTATTCACCTGCATTTTTTTTGTCACTGTTCATACTATAAATTAAAAATGTATTTTCTTTACATTTGTTATACATAGAGCAAAGTATTTTCTTACCATTTTGTCTTTGACGATGAGTCTAATGAAGTAGGAGTTAATGTAGAGTCATACCTATGATTATAATTATCAGCAGTATTATATTTTTTCCTGAAAACAAAATTAATAATTTATTAGTATTGTTGTAGTATATTATATATCTCTTCTGCCATACATAAATAGTAAAATTATTTTCTATTACTTGTACATTAATTACAGATAACTACCAGGTCTGCACAGGTGTATGATTTGGAATAAAATTATAAGACAAGTTGGCACAAAATGGTTACACGCCGACATTCATAATTATACTCTTTACATTAAAATTAGACTCCATTTCACTCATATTAATTTATTTTTCACTCAAAATTTTCCCATTTATGATAACCCTACCATTAACCACCCATCTATGTCAGACCCTGTCAATATTTATATTATTTAATCTAACATTTACATACAATAATAAGTTAGATGAACAATTTGAATCTAATGCTGTATTTAAAGTATTGCGTTTATTATTAAAAGTTATCTCTTTAGGTTCCTTACTGAAAAAAAAAAAATTGTAATTATTTATTTAATTTAATATGTCTAATGTACATACAATTTAGATGAATAGCCTTTGTCCAAAGTCGAAGCCAGTAAAGAACTGCTAACATTATTGTCAGTGAATACAGTCTGTTTAGAATTTTGTCTGGAAAAAAATTTACTTTTTAATTCAATGTACATATGAATAAAACACAAGTATATAAAACCTACATACTTTTTTGAATTGTAAATGGAAGACATAACACAATATCGATAATGTAATTTTTCAAATAGGTTAAATGCTGCATTTTTTTGTGCATCATAAGGACTTAAACCACTTTTACCATGAGCTAAAACAATTAAATTTGTTTAAAGTATATGTTAAATGTACAACGAATGTTTACACACCAGTCATTCCATTACTTTCAGCTTCAACAAGATAAGTTTTGCCTGTTTGAGAGTAAGGCTTGGCAGAAATAAATTTAAAATCTACTTTTGTTTTTAGTAAACCCATAATTTCATTTACTTTAGCAATAGGACATTTTTTCGTATCTAATCTTAAGTTCTAAAAATTAGTAAAACAATATTATATAATTAATACTAAATGTAATTTTAAATTATTTAACTAAAAGTTAAAAAATCACTTTATATAATAAGCATGAAAAGACTATTATTATATTTAAAAAATTCTATACAGAAAAGATATATTATTTATTATAGTTATATCTTTTCTGTATAGAATTTTTTAAATATAATTTTTTTTAATAGTCTTTTCATGCTTATTATATAAAGTGATTTTTTAACTATTAGTTAAATAATTTAAAATTACATTTTAATTATTTATTATAGTTAGTAAAATTTACAACTCAAATAAACACCAAACTAATTTCACTTGTAAGTGTATTATTAACAAAAATGCATATTATTTCGATAAAATGAAGAACTATGTGCATATATGTTGAATAAATATACCTACAGAATCAAGTTAAATTTAATAAACTCACCCCTATTGCAGAATAAAAAAATAGTTTGTCCAAAAATTCTAATTATATTTAGTATAATGCCTACATTTACATGTCATAATTTTTTGAAAAATTGTATGATATGATATGATTTTAAGGTTTTAAGAACTAGAGACATAACTGGTAAAATTCACCAATACTAATTATGAAAGAGGTGTAATAAAGTCTAATGAAATCTAATACAGAATGTTTTTCAAACATAAAATGTATAAAATATATTTAAAGAATTCCTTTGTATGCAAATCCAATACAAGTGGTCACTGCAAACACACAATTTACATTATTCAAACATTGTACTAGATTGAATGTTTTTTTTATTAATAATTTAATCTAATCTAAAATATATATATGCAGGTATGTAGGTGAAAATTTTAAATTAATATATAAATATATTCAACAAACAATTGTACTGAACTTCTAAAAAAATATAGATTTTTATTTCAATTTGAACAGAAAATATATTAAGTAATTATTTTTACACTTCTTGCATCTTGTTTCAGAATGTTTCAGAATATTCCACTTATAGGTTACTAATATAGTAAGTAAACATTTTTTAAAGGTTTTAAAATACAAGTACACAAGTTTACAAAGTATACAAGTATAAAGAACTTATTTTTTGTTGTAGTACAAAAATATTTATTTGTAAGTATTTGTTAACTATAAGTTAACTTTACCTATATAAAAGACAAATACAAAAAAAGTGCAAAATTATTGGGTTCATCCGTTCTGGCATGAAAATTGTAGTAGACATTAAGCATTTTAAAAATAGTATTTTTTTAATTTTTTCCCCTTTATTATTACATACATAGTCTATACCTTAAGGGTTCAATAAGAGTATTAGCTAAATTACAAAACATTACACGAATAAGTTTGATAAAAGCAGCCACTCAACAATGACACTTTTAATTGAGGTTATACATTGATTTATACGTACTTATATAAAAACCGTATTTAATAATAATTCATTAATTTTATCTTATATTACAATTATATTAATATACCCTACCCACATTTGAGAGAAAAATACTAATAGGGGAATCTTGATCATAGGCGTAAACTGGGGGGGGGGAGCGAGAGGGGACAACTGAACCCCCTCAAAAAATTTAACGAGACAATGCTCCCCTTGATATTTTGTAAATTTATTTGAAAGATATTATCAATAAGTGTCATTAAGTACACGGTATATAGACATAAAATAAAGTTTGCCCTACCCCCAGAATTGCCTAAATTACGCCCATGATCTTGGCATTAACATTTAACTAAATCTCATTTGAATGTTTGTATTATTTAAACGTAAATTATATAATTGTAAATGTATGCTGTGCGTGTTCAAATAAAAATTATATGTATATATTCGCACGACATTATTATAGCGTTATGAGGCAATGGTAAGAATCATAAAATCTATGAATCGTTTGAAATCCATCGCCATATTTGCGTAAGTAAATTGGAATGTCGTCGTTCAAGAGAGTAAAAAAAAAAAAAAAGGTAGAGGTAAACCACCGGAACTGAGGGTTTCGGAAGGACGCACTTGCCGGCGACACATAGAATCTCAGACGCCTCCGCGTCAGTCCGGGGCTCGGAAGAAAGAGTCGGTGCCCACTTACGGTTATCTGTTTCGCGAACCAATCATCGTCCACGTGAAATGTCGACATGTTCGGCGACGGAGCGGCGTTCGCCATTATTTGCACCGAACCCACGTGTGTTTGACGAGTTGACCTACGGAAAGTGCAGCGGATACTCGGCGACCACGGTGATGGATGGACGGTGTGCGTGGGTATGTTAGGTTTCGCAGCGGCGGCGTCGGACAGACGAGAGATCGTGTGGCGCCAGGCCGAACCGAAGACATGAAAGCGAGAAGACTGCGGACGGGTCGCACCGGGGAAAAGAAATAACGTCGAGTAGGTAAGTGGCGGTTCTACGGCAATCGGGGCCCGTAATAGTAGGATGATGAGGGGGGGGGGAGAGAAAAGATTACAGCGAACGCGTTACCGTTTTAAAATGTTATATTTATAGATTTTACTACGAAAACTACAGAGATAAGGAGACCGAACTTTGCCGGTCGGAAAACGTTATTATTACCGAAAGATAAATACCCAAAACAAACACCGATAAATATTTTACGTTCCTGAAACGTGTTTGTGGCGGGACATGTTTACCCAGCGCTCTCGCCTATCGGCTTGTTATCGTCTACAAGGCCCGAAAACGACGATTTAATTAAGAAACATAACGATTTTTGCCCTTCGAGTCTTCAAGAGCTTGATGTTTATAACCCCGGGTCCACACATTGGCGCCAATAGTGTTTGACCAATGTGTGGACCGATTAAATAGCATTGGAGCCAAATATTGGTACCAATGTCGGAACTTATCCGTCGTTTGAAGGTTTTTTGACGAAACATCAAGAGGTTGGAGCGTCATCCACACATTCTTCAGCGTTGGCACCAATGCCGTAATTCAATTTCGTTTATTAACTTTTCTTTTCATTATCATTTCGAGTGTTAGCTAGTACGTTGGCTACCGATTGTTGGCCCAATGTATGGACGCTATTCAGTGCCGTCGCAAGCTTTTGCGAGGCCCCAGGCAAAAGCAGTACAATTTCCTTGCATCTAAATAACATCTAACTATTCCGAGTTGGCAAATCGTGGACCCCCCCCCCCCCCCCGAATTTATTAATTTATTAATTTATTTTAAGTGCGAGGCCCTAGGCAATTGCCTGAGTTGCCTGTCCACTAACGACGGCACTGGCGCTATTCTATGAACATGAACCAACGTTGGTACTAAACTTGGCGCCAATGAGTGGACCCGGGGTAAGTGATATACCAATATGGTAAAACTTCCAAGACATATTGTCAATGCCGTCTTTACTCTTAGGACACGTGGGGTATGAACCCGGGACTCCCGACCGACGGAGGCTTCGAAAAATATAATTTACATCTTTACGTTGTAACATATTGGCGCAACTTATTTCAACTAAATATTTCACTGTCAGACTTAAATAATAAGTTATCATTCAAAAATAATATTTAATTATATTCAACTCAACATTTTAATGTTACAAATACGACGATTACTTCTTCAACGATACATTTGATTAACAAGTTATCGACGTACAGCGCGAGATGGCTACATGATTATTATTATATTACCGTGATATAATATTGTTGATACGTTTTTAAACGAAAACGTAGGTCTAATAATATCCTTTCGAATTCTAAATGTTAGTTGTAATTCGGAAATTAGTAGGTAATGTGAAAAAATAATCGTACTTTTACTTCTAACGAGTCCTTAAACTATGTGTGTTCAAGGGCCTCCGCATAGCCCTAAAAGGCTCTACATATTGTCAGGGCTGTACTTAATAAAGTGCGAGAGGTGCGTGTTCACCTGGCGCCAAAAGCTTTTTCATAATTATTGAAAATTAACTATATTATTTAATTCATGGTATTTAACACGTTCAACACCATGGTCTCAACATGTAGTCGACATTATTAACATTACCGTGAACGTTGGTGTTGCTTATTTATTTTTTCCCCGAAATGACGACGTCGTCGACAACAAAATTTGTTAATTTAATTAACAATGATATACCATTCATACTCTATTATTATTAATAATTACGTTACTTGATATAATTAATTCATAAAAATTAATAGCATAAGCGAATGTTGACTTGACCCTTCTATGATAGAATTCACATCAGAGTTAATGAACGCAGAAGTTACATAGGTATCTAATTATTTTTCACCGGCAACTATTTAAAGGTAAGTTATTTTTTGTGCAATCAAATAAATTCGATTTGTAATTAAATTCTACCAGTTCAGTATGATGGATTATTATCTACATGTTTTTTTCTACCTATACAGTTAAGGTTATATTACTCGTATTTAGGGCCCTAATTTCAATGTAAAGTGAATATATTTTTGGTTGATTTTACACAATGCTTTGAAAGTACGTAATTCGTTTCATATAATAATTTTTGCATACTTCGACGTTTTTTCATTTTTAGAGCATTTTTAACATTATTGGTTTTTAATGTATATTTGTTCAATATACTATACAAATTTAGAGTATTTAAAATATTATCTAAAGATCAATTATTTTCTTGATATTTAAATAGGTTTATTGGGGTTTTCTATACACATTGTCAATCTTTAGTTTTCGATTCAGATTTTATCTTATTTTAATTTATTACTGACACTGTGCGTCATCCGTATTCAGTCAAATAACACACGTTCAAATAATAATCAGTCTGTTCGTGTTATACCGCGGTCAAAACATACGTGTCAGTATCAAGTCAATTTTTCAATTTCTTTTTTTTTTAATATAATAATAATAATAATTATATCTTATTTTTAATTTTCAAATTATATAAAAAACATATGGCGCATTTAAGGTAATTTTTCATTTTGAACATTTTTGTGGTAGAATGCATTTTTTAAGAGTATATTTCTGTAGTTTTAAGTGCATTTAAATCCGGTCCCTACATACCCTGTTTTTTAATTGTTGATTATTTATTGTATTAATCTAATAAATATAAAAAAAAATAGATTCTTATGTAATCCTTATAGCATATATTTATTTATTTATTGTCATTATAAAGTTAATTACGCCTAAAAGGTAAACAGTACAGAATACAGAATACAGAATAACGATAGTGGTATAATGCCATAATTTATTTAATCGCATAGATTAAATAATATAATGTCGGTATATGATATCTATTCGTCGACACAATCACAATAATCGTTGTCCCTACACGATTCAAGTAAACGGGAAAAAAATTACATGAACCATCGTAAAATTGTATTCGTACACCGGTAAACAGTGTATTATTCTTATGGAATGTTCACAGAACGGCAAACATATTCTTTCTTAAAATAGTCTAAATATAATAATTTTTTTTTTTGTTTTTCAATCCGGAGATTGGTTTTTAACAAATGTTTCACAATAAATGACTTCTCCATTTTTCTCTATCGTTCGCCATATTTTTAAGCTCCCTGTAGGAAGTGACTCCTGCATCCTGCATTATTTGACTAATGTATTTCGTCCTAGGTCTTCCTCTTGATCTTGTACCCTCTATCATACCTTCGATTATTATACTATGCAGTTCGTCTCCATGCCTCAATGTGTGTCCTATCATCTGCCATCTCCTTTTCTTTATGGTGTTTATCAGTGTTCGTTTTTCCTCTATTGTTCTCAGGATATCTTCATTTGATCTTCTATCAGTCCAACTTATTCTCTGCATTTTCCTCCAACACCACATCTCGAGAGCTTCTAACATATCTTTTTCTTTCTTATTAATTGTCCAGGTCTCACTTCCATATAATGCCACACTCCAGACATATGTTTTTATGAGCCGTTTCTTCGTTGCTATGTTCATATTTTTTGATGTTAGTATTTTTCTCTTTTTAAGGAATGTGTTCTTTGCTTGACCTATCCTGCTTCTGATTTCTTTAATTGATTTCCCGTCGTCTGTTATAATGCTGCCCAAGTATTTGAAATGGTCTACTTGGATAATTTCTTTGTTTTCTAATGTTATATTTATAGATGGTACGTTTTTCTTGTAGCATACTAAGGTTTTGGTCTTAGCTGAATTTATTTTCAGACTATATTCTTTAAACGTAAAATTCATTACATTTAATGCTGCTTGTAGGTCTTCCTCAGATGTTGTGAGAACGACTATATCATCAGCAAAGCGAAGCATGGTTATTAGTACCCCTCCTATTTTCACTCCGATTCCTTTTTGTTCTAACCAATGCTTTATGACATTTATTGCTTTTTCAATAAATACATTGAATAATGCAGGAGAAAGTGGGCACCCTTGTCTCACACCTTTTTGGATTCTAGCAGTCACTGTTGTTGTATTAATGTTGATAGTGGTTTCTTGTTCTTCATAAATTTTATAGAGAATACGTCTGTCTTTGAAATCTATCTCTGTTTCTTCCAAAATTTTAAAGAGACTTGTCCAATTTATGTTATCGAATGCTTTTTCTAGGTCTATAAAAGCCATATAAGTGATTTTTTGTCTCTCGATTTGTTTTTCAAGTATTACTCTCAGACCTAAAATAGCCTCCCTGGTTCCTTTGTTTTTCCGGAACCCATATTGGTCGTTGTCTAATCTAAATTCTATCCTTTTACTTATCCTTTTACTTACAATTATTGTCAGTAATTTAGCCACATGCGATATCAGGCTTAAGGTCCGAAAATTTTCGCATTGATTGGCTCTTGGTTTTTTTGGTAGGATAACTAATCTACTGCATCCAAAATCTCTCGGAATTATTCCAGTCTCGTATATTTTACATAACAGTTCGTACAGAGCGTTCTTTATTTCATCATCTGTCTGTTGTAGGAGTTCTGTGTTTAGTCTGTCTGGGCCTGGTGCTTTGTTTTTCTTCATTGTTTGAAGTGCGTCTTCAAATTCTGATTTTAGGATCCTTGTATTTGCATTTGAATCAAAGTCGCCGTCGGTTGGGTTTTCGACGAGTAGGTCATTGTTTTCTTCTTCTCTGTATAGTTCTTCTACGTATTCTTTCCATCTATTCGCTATTGCTATTTCATCTATGAGTAAATTTCCTTCTTTATCCTTTACGTGTGTGCATTGTGACTTTTTTTCATTAAAGTATCGTTTGATGAGTTTATATGCCTTGTCCTGTTGATTGTATTTCATCATATTGTCTATTTCTTCACAATTCTTTTCGATCCACCTTTCTTTGGCTTTTTTCGCTTCACGGTTTATTTTATTTCTTAACGTCTTATATTGTTTTTTACTTTCTTCATCTGTTTTGTTTTTAAACAATCTTCTTCTTTCTATATCTTGAACTATTTCCATTGTGATCCATTCGCTTTTCGGTGCTGGTTTCCCCCTAATTAATACTTCTTCTGCAGACTGGGTAATAGATTCTTTTATGCAACGCCACCTATGTTCTATATTATTACTACAGTCATCTGTCTTCGGCTTGTCTTTGGTATCAAATATTTCTTTGCATTTCTTTTCGAACAGTTTTCTTGTTTCTGGTTGCTTTAGTTGACACAAATTCCAATCAGGTCCTTTATTTTTTGGTCTTTCTAATTTCTTAAACTTCAATACTGATTTGATCATTACCAGGTTGTGGTCACTGTCAATATCAGCTCCTGGGTAAGATTTGCTAGATTTGATCTGGTTTTTGTATCTATTCCTTACCATGATGTAGTCTAATTGATATCTGTTGATATCACCTGGCATTTTAAACGTATAGCGTCTTCTTTTATGATTCATGAATAAAGTATTAGTTATAATTAAATCATGTTGTCTACAGAATTCGACAAGACGGTCACCTCTTTCATTCCTTGTTCCAAGTCCATATTTGCCAACTTCTCTGCCGTTTGTACTTTCACCTACAATCGCATTCCAATCTCCCATGATAATTAAATTTTCCTTACTATTTGTTAGACTAATGAGTTCTTCTATCTTTTCGTAGATTTCTTCTACTTCTTCATCGTTCGCTTGTGTTGTGGGCATATATGCTTGTATTATTGCGATGTCATTGGGGACAGATTTTAATTTGATCATTATCAATCTATCATCGTAAGTTATGTAACTTCTCACACATTGTGTCCATTTTTTATTTAGAATAATGCCAACTCCATTTCTTCCATTGTCACCGCCGGAGTAGATGACTCTGTAATCTCCCGATATAAAGTCACCTTGACCATTCCATCTCATTTCACTTATTCCCAAAATATCAATTTTGAGGCGTTTCATCTCAATCTTAAGATTTTCTAGTTTCCCTGTTTGTAACAGGGTTCTGACATTCCATGTTCCTATCATACTACAAGGATTTCGCTTGGTGACGACCTGAGGTACCTTGTTTGGCCTCCTGCCGGGAATGACCTCTCCGATAAGGTCGTTTCCATACATGTTATCATTTATTGTGCTGATCATTTGTTATTTGACTAAGGAGATTAATGTGGTGGTTTCCTCTTGCCTTCCACATCGCAGTGCAGTGGCCGTGTTCATGGTCTCCATGCACGCCCACTCCTTCTACCTGGCTATAGCTGTACCTGCTTACGAAGCATTCACCTATAGCCAGTACTGAAGGCGCTGCAGCTCACCTTCAGGTCCATTTTAGTCGCCTCTTACGACAGGCATGGACTACCGTGGGTGTATTCTGGCCCCCTACCCACAGGGGATAAATATAATAATAGCATTGATTAAGTATACATTGTGTGTTATCATCAATGATAATAGCGTATAGTGCATTACACACTAGACGGATTAAAAACCGCCGCGATTATTCGCTTGAATTTAAACAGCCACAATTAAATCGGTGTATTCACACTAAAAAAAACCGCGGACGGCCGCGTTCGATCGCGCATGTTTAATTTTAGGCGAACGTTTGCCTTTAACCGCTAAAATTAAACACATTGTTTTCAATGGAACTATTCGTACCAAGCGTTTTATCGTCATATCAGGCGATCTTTATAATTTCCGTTTTATTGTTGATAATGACAGACAGAAAAACATAAATACGTTTCAACTTGAATATTTTATTATTGAAATATCTGAGGAGAATAGTATTTGGAATACAAGTAAGTATTAAATATTTAGTAATATATAAATAGGTACATATTATGTAGGAAAAGAGGAAGAGGAAGACCAAAAAAGAGATGGTTGGAGACTTTGGAGAATGACATGAGGGCTGTCGGTGTGTGCAGAGGAGATGTGATTGACCGAGTAAAGTGGAGGTGTAGGACAAGGGTGGCCGACCCCAAATAGTTGGGAGGAAGGCGAGGTAAAAGAAGAAGAAGACATATTATGTAGGTAAATATAAAAAAAACTAAATTTTAATATAGTAGGTATAGAATAATAAGTATAATACATTTACATTTTAATTATATTATTCAGACATTTTACAATTTAATATTATATTTTGTATGAAATCTTATATAAAATAAACATTAATTTTTGCATATACTATATGTACATTTATAACCTATCGACATATTCAATATAATGCAATATATAATTATCTTTATCAATTTCACGTATTACATTTTATTATTAGAATCTAAACTTTAGTAATAACATATTTATAGCAATTTCTATAACTATCAGATACTTTGTTCTTACTAAAACTCCTAAACTGGAACTCAATTACTTAATTATACCAAGTTTATGCTTCTCGGTCCTGAACAACTTATATTTAAAAAGAACCGGATGGGCCTCGCTCTGCTGTACACTTGGGGGTGAAGTGCGACTCTTCATAGGATAGGTCATTATAATGGATTTGTTAAATTTGAATTCAATGATAGGTATCATTGTATACGAAAAACGATTCTGAACGGAGATGATATGTTTGTCTAGAATATAATACAATGTTGTATAAGTATATTTTATTTTTAAACGAAAAATTTAAAAAAAACCGAAAATTTAAATTGTCTATAAATAAGTCAAAATATGTCAAAATACTTTGAAATTTTAACCATGTATAGAAAACGTCAATATAAAGATTTAATGATAATTTCAAGTTGTTGCGGTTTTTCGTTTTTGAGCTAGAGCATTTTAAAAAAAACCCAAAATATCTTTGTCAGTCTAGAATATTATACATGATATTATATTTTACATGTAATTTTATGTCAATATTCGCTGTTCAAACGCTTATAAAAAAAAATTGTGCCTATGGATTTTAATAATTTTTGAAAGACAATAAGAACTACTTCTGTGGAATCTTCTATTAAATTTTCAAGTATTTTGTACGAGCCAAATTTTTTTTATCACCGATTATAAAATTAAAATGTAAAAAAATCGAATATTTTAAATGCCTATAAGTGGCTAAAAAATCAATATTATATTTTGAAAAAAGTATGACATAAAGGAAATACCAATCTTAACAGCTGGTAGAAATTTCAAAAATCTGCGATTTATACTTTTTGAATTATAACAAATATTAAAAATCGTTTGAGAATAAATCGCTGTTTTATGCAATTTCGTAAATATTTAAATTTCAAACAGTCATAAAATTTTTTCCTTTAAGTCCGGTATAAATTTTTTTAAATATTTTTGAAGAGTAGCTTATAGATAACCTAGTGTTAAAATTTTGAACCTTAAGTATGAATAGAAAAAATTTTATGAATTTTTATCTACAAAATAACTTGCAAATTTTTGCAATTTTTACATATTTCGTATAAACTGAAACTTTGAGCACTTGAAAAAAATTGTGACTTACGATATTAGATTTTTTTTTATCAGTTAAGGAACAACTTATAAGAAACCTTGTAAAATTTGATTTTGTCGAAAAATGGTTTTGCGTAAAAACTCCCGTTTTTCCCTTATTTTTTTAGGGTTTTTCCCGTCGCATTTAAAAAATATTGATAATTTTTTACTTTTGACCCCCCAAAGTACCAACTAGATTCACTTTCCTTTCAGAAAAGTTGCTACATAAGCAAATCGAAGCATTTTTACTGCCAAAAAAGGTGTCGTCAGACACAAAAATAAAAAAAAAAAATAAAAAATAAAAAAAAAAACACACGTCATTGTAAAACCAATAGATTCCATCACTCTGTTCAGAATCTAAAAGTAGATAATATTTATCCAAAGTGTGCCGTGACTTATAATAACTATTAATAATGTGCAGCGATGGAAAACAGTTTGGGAACCAGTGATCTAAATAATATCATGATCGAATCGCCAAACATGTGAGTTGATTAATGGTAGCGTTTTTTTAATAATATATAGGCAAGACAAATAGTCTGAGCAATATCTAATTCAGATAATTCCTTTTAAAAAATTACATTTATTAGTTGAATTAAATGTTATACGCAATACTGATTTTAAAAAATACACGAATAGCAAAGAAAATGACTTCACCACGAGTAACCACGATGTAATGTTAAGCTATTTTATTTTATTTTACATGTTGGCTCGGCTTTTTTGTTGACACAGGCGTTTTAAAATCGCGTTGATTAACGAACAAACCAACTTGTGTGCAATGATAGGCGATAGGCGATTTTTAATTGCGTCCGCGTGCGAATAGTTCGCCTAGTGTGTAAGCAGCGTGATGGTAGTATTTCACATTCGCTACGCATAATAATTAAAAATAAACTTTAATGATGTTAGAAAAAGTAAATATTGATAATATGACAATATGCTTTATTATACACAAATGTATCTATCGTTCATGACGTAATTATTTTTCTTTACACAATTAAAAAAAAATCTTCTTTTGAGAGTTAATTGTATTTCACTCAGTATTTCAAGATACTAGATGACAAAATATTTTCACTGGGCGACATTTGTATCTCCTTAATAACTAGTTTCAAAAACTCACTGTCATGAAACCGTACACACACGTACACACACACATACGTTCAAACAGTGAGTAGTAGTGTATTATTATTGTATTGTATTAGTATTGTTATTATTATTTCGATATCTATTTTCAGCTTTTAGAATCAACAATGCTATAAATAATTATTCTTTGTACAAAATAAAGATATGTAAGATCGGTTATCTAATCATATTATCCATCGAACAATTAATTACCGCATTAACTACACAGTTCAGTCACATGCTGACATACACATATGCCTTGATTTAAATCCCATTTCCGAACAATGTAATATAATAATAGTTACATTTTTCATTACACAGTATCTGTAGCTTGTTCGTCAGTCGGGATTTATTCTTCCTTGCAGTTGTAGGAATTTGTTTTATCAGTACAAAATTATTGACAAGTTGCGTAATTTGGGGACGAGGAACTCATGCATTTTCTATAGTCTAGAGTTTAGCTATGCCAAAGTAGTCAAAAAAATATTTTCGGGGTTTTTCAATTCTCTCCTACACAATTACTAACTTTTTAATTTTAATAAACAGATTATACATAAGTTAAAATATAAAATGTGTTATTATATAGTGTATTCAAACTGTGAGTATTGTTTAATGATGACATGTAACATTATACCTATGTTATAAAATTTTATATTTTAAAAATCAAGAGACAGATTTAGAGGGTTATAACCAGTTAACCTCCCTCTCTTGGCTACATTACTAGTCGGCACATAATCGAAGTATATAGTAAATACGTCTTTCATAAATCCATTGGCATTTTGTATACCAGAAAAATGAGAAGTATACTCATGTAGTTATACATAACTATAGTCATAAGTATATGGGTACTTATACTATTAAGTACAAATCCTTATACAATGAAACCTCCATTAAGGCCACTTCCTCCTACTTTGATAAAATGAGACACCGAGTCGGCAATTTAATAAGAACATGCCACTGCCCTACTCTAGAAGAAACTGAAATTACGGCATTGTGACAGAATCCATACACTTTTGTCAATCATCTCATTTATAGACTTAATAAATCGATTTTCGTTTCATTTTTTTTCCTCTTAAAATATATATTTTAATGTGCGTCCAAAATGTGTTTATGGAGTGCATGACATCAAAATATCAGGCCAAATATAATACTGGTAACAACAATCTTTTGGAATTTGAAAAAAACACGTACGTCCTCCGCCATCCTAGACCCTCGCATATTGTTAGCGGCATAAATATTACAAGCGGTGCAATTTAATTCTTATTTGATCGTATAAACCTCCTGTTTAGGTGTTCGTGTGATCAGATAGCGTTTATATTTACGAATTCTCCAAAAAGACCTTTTTATTATTATGTGTGAACAAGTGTAGTGTATAATATTGTATTATGGATAATAGTTATCACTGGGAGTGTTGTCGCTTCGGTCACATTTTGTTTGTCTGTGTATTACGAACGCGACCCCTCGTCGTATCATCCATCGCCAGGAGCACAAACATTTTCATTTCGTTCCCCGTGGCGCATTCAAAACATAACTTATGGGTTGGAGAGTTGTTGTTTTCCGTTCAATAGAATTATGCTATAACATGATATGCGCTCACTCGCAGATACATAGGGATACTGCCATCTCGAGGGTAGGGCAAACGGGGCACTCGCCCAGGGCCTCGTGTATATACAATAATATACATCGTGTAAACAAAAATATTTCCAAAAATGTTAGCAACGACTTCGAATTTAAATATGTTTCAGATTATATCAATGTTTGCCTAGTAGAAAATCGTTTTCAAAACAAACTGAAACAAGAAATAATAACATAGCAAACAACATTATTTTGAATATATTCAAAATAATGTTGTTTGCTATGTTATTATTTCTTGTTTCAGTTTGTTTTGAAAACGATTTTCTATAGACATTGATGTTATTAAATTATCCTGTAATAGTATATGGTAAATTAATATTTATTTTCGAATGAAGATTCTATTATACAGTGTACACTCAGTATTGACACTCATTAAACGTCATGTGAATATCAATTGAGTCCAGGGGTCTTGAATTCTAATGTTGCCTTGCGAAACCTGAGAGCGGCACTGCATTAAGATGATAGTAATTAATAAATAATCGGTTCGAAAATTATCGATTATGTGTTTGAATGTTCATCAGATGGGTGTAAAGGTACGTTTTCTCTGCAGCGTTCAGCCGCGGCGTCGAATACTACCGAACCTATGTATTTTTAATATGACCGTTTTCTTATGCGCGTTCGTCGCTGCGTCTAGAACATTTGACGCGGCGTTTGGCGACAGCACTGGTCTCGGACCAGTGTACCGCGTCGAACGCCAGCGAAATGTTGAAAAAGTTTATTTAATTTAATATCATCAGTAACAAGATGTCCTTTAATTAATTTTTCGAAAAATCCTTCAGATTTTCTTCTCAAAAATAAATTTGATATTGGGTTTCTTCTTTTATTTCTATGCATTAACAATAATTGATCATCTTCTCCTTCCTCTCTTAATAGCTCCAACATAATTTTATTATTGTTTAACATTATTTGACGATGCATATTTTTAAAATTAAAAATTATAATATTACATAAAAAAAGAAAAACACATTCGCACCGGACGATAGATTGAACGACTATGAAAAGTATGAATGATACCGCGAGTGTTTTGTAGAAGTCGCGGCGACTGCACGCTACAGAGAAAACATACCTCTGCAAATACGTCTTAGATAAAGTTAAACCGATAGTAAGGGTTGAGAAAACGTTGAACGTGAAAATAACCCCACTACGCAAAGTTGTCAAATGAAACGCGGAGTTGTTCGACGACGTCAATGTTTCCCCACGCGATCGATAAGGTTCGTTGTTAATTGCGATACTTAACGATTAATTTTTATTATTTTTCCGAATATTCTGAATTACAGAAAGAAGAAAAACCTAATTATAAACCGTTTTTAATGATTTTTTTTTGTCGTCACGACGATAAGGGACGATACTGTAATAGAGATAGGGATAGTTTTGTTTTCGTCTGTCAAAAGAAATAATAAATGTTCGACGAACAACCTTTTTTTTAATTTTTTCCATATTTTCTTAAATACAGTGGATTCAACCCATAATGTGGGCATCGGTTATTAAGGATATCCACTTAATATGAAAATTAATGTATTATATAATTATATAATATAACTAGTATACTGATTTATAAAAAAAATAACTTAATTTATATAATAAAACATTATTTTATGAATTTATCATATTCATAAGTTCATTTATTTCAGCACTATCAATATCTATATGTGAACTCTGATATTTTTCATTTTACAAGTTTACATTACAGTCACTCTTAAAAATAAAATCAATGTTTCACGTTTTTGTGAAATATTTCACCGTGTACTGAAATATTTCAAAATTAAATATTGCTAATGAAATATTTCACATTTCAAACACTAGAGTTATGTGATGTACCTGTACATTTATAGAATTAATCAAAGTATTATAAAATTAAGTAAATTATGAAATGTAAAAATAAAATTAAAATATGCTATTTTATTATTCGAATTTTATTTAGAATTTTAAAAATAATTGTACAGTGATATACTTTAAATGCTGTTGTATCAGGGAAAACTATTATATAATTAGAAACAGTGGAACACAACCAAATTATATTTTTAACTATCTCAAAATGTAATAATAATAATAATAATAATAATTAGTAGGGCTAGGATAGTATAGGATTTTGCATTTTTTTTTAGGATTTACAGGACATAGCTTTTCAAGCACAAAATGTGATTTGGTCATATAAGAGTCCAAATACATAGTTTTTATTTTGCTTTTTTTTGCATTTTTTGCACTTTTATGGATTTAGGGTCATTTTGTAGCATTTTTAGGTCATTTTTTCAATTTTACGGGCATTTTTATACTTTTTTGAAATCTTGGTAATATTTTTATACATTTTCATTTACACTAGATGTTCTCGATAAAAGTTTTGAATTTGTAACAGAAATAATATCATATTAAATATTTCAATTATAGAGATAGTGTACTTGCTATCGATAAAAAAACCACTTAAATATTACAACAAAAAACTTCGATACCACGAGTTATCTTAATCGTTAAATTAGATGACAGTGGTGTGGAGTGTACCTACGTATGGTTTTGTTAAATACCTATTTAGTTAGTGTCTTTACTTTCGGGATTGTGTGTCGTGATTGTACCGAAATATGCCGAAACAAAAATCATCGCAATCGAGTCGTATGCGGCTTTATGTTTCGGAATTTGGCTCCGACGTCTTTTCTACCGATGGTTTGGTGTTATATTGTAAAGTCTGTGAAGTTAAAGTTGCAGCAAAATAGTGGTCGATTTACGAGAGAAAATTCAACAATCTAAAAATGAAACTGGCATAGCTATACAAAACAAATTAAAAATGGTGTTGGAGAAAATACTGGATTTGAAACGTTAAGTAAAATATCAAAAATAATTGATAGAACTGAATCAGACACGGCTAATTTCCCTGATGAGTTCGATATCGACGATATCACGTACATGAAATTTGCTCCGATTACATCTGTGGGCGTGGAAAGGAGTTTTTCAACTTACAAGATATTGCTAGCAAAAAATCGGCGGTCATTCGTATTTGAAAACTTGAAGGAGCTACTGATTGTCCAATGCAACAATACAATTTAAACGTAATATTCAGAATAAAAAAAATATACGTATATATTTTATATTTTATAGTATTTTTTGTTGTTTATTTCAGAAAATTTCAAGCTGGCCATTGCATGATAAGTCCAAACTTCAAACTTTAGTATTAATATCAAGAAAATCCTAAATTAACATTTCTTTTATGCTATTTTTTTATAATATTTTAATTTAAATAATTTTGTACCGAAATATTAATTAATAAATAATAATTAATAATTATAAATTATAATTTATAATGCATTTTTATAATATTTTAAAATCATTTTTTATGTTTTGGGCATTTTTTAAGGTCATTTTTAGGTTATTTTAATGTCATTTTTTTAGGTCTTTTGGATCATTAAAATCCTAGCCCTAATAATTAGGTATATATATATGATATCATAGAGCATATTTAAATAGATAAAGTAGATGGCATTCGGGCCCTCCAATGATAATTAAATGCTTCTCGGTGATGAGTGATTGTGTCACTGACTAAAACACCCTCAAACGACCGATGTCAATGTCAATTTAATGAAATTAATAGATACATATACCTATGTATATAAAGAACATAGAAATATTTTTCCTTTGTAGTACCTAATGAACTTATCAGTTTGAATTGTGGACAAACGCTATCACTGGTAACATAAAACACTTTTGTATAGTTTATCCCATGTTATAAAATAAACAAGAATATTTTATTGAAATAAAATATGCTCGCAGTTATAGCTTTGATATAATTATAAAATATAAATAGATGTTATTCGAAAAAAAAATAAATAAAAAAATAAATAATACATGATATTTTAATAGTGTTATCAATTTCTTCGAAAAACGTAAATTGAAAGCTAGGCGGGAATAACATGCTATGTAACTAAATTTCGAGTTTCATTATTTTTGTGGAATACCGTGGAATGAAGTAATCTCGATACATTTTTTTATGAGTATTATTTATTATAGTATTTTTGTTATTTATCTTATTCTTATTAAACATAATCAATGCCGTAAAAACCGGGTGTACAGTGCAGACAATTTTACATAAATCTCGGGCCTTATACAGTATTATGAGGCCTCAAAGTTAAAAAATGTATGATGATTTGGGGCCTGAAGATTTCGATATTCACACAGACCTCGAGTAATTTAATCATGGCACTGCACACAACCATGATTTATGAACACCATATAAATGTAATAATGTATGTACTATTAATTATTATTTATTCCACTCTGTGAAATCTACACGAGTAATGACTATATTTGCTTAATTACTGTTTTCTATTTACTTGCGTTCTGCGATTCTCATAAACAGTATTTGACTTGCTACGGTTAGACGGTTAATACTGTATACTAGCGATTTCCAAACTTTTTCAACCTAGGAACTATTTTTTATCAGTTTTTTATTGAAGGCAGCATATAAAATTAAAATAAACGTTTTTAAAAATACAATCTTAACATATAATATTAATATGTTTATGGATAACCAATCATATTAAGGCCGCGGGCACATTGGATGCGTTTTCGTACGAATTTGATTCGTGCGAACTTGTACGCACACGCACGAACGATCCCGACCTACCAAATACTATGTGAATCAGACTGGGTGCAATTTGTTCGTATGTATACGTACGTGTAACTTTGACGTACGAAAACAATCCGAGCTTGTCCGGATTTCATTAACGTTCGTACGTATAACAGTATGTGGTCATTATATAAGTCTTCCATAATATGATGAAATTCATTGAATTCATTTCTTTTTAAATACATTTCCCGTATCCATTCGGTTCTAGGATAATGACGACGACGCAGCCGTCTCCGGATTAGAAGAGAATTATATTGAAGATACAGATTGTGCTTTAACGTAACGGAGCGGTGCCAGCCGCATCAATGTGAATTAACTCGTATAAACTAATAGTATAATATTTTGTCGTGCATGTACGTGCTGTGCGGGAACAGTGTGAATCGGGCTTTATTCATTGCGATCTAAGGATTGCGATATCGCCGGAACACTGACTATTTTACGGAAAAAAACGTATTCAGTGTGCGCAATCAATTCGTACGACCAGTATTTGTACGTTTTCGTACGAAACAAATTCGTATACAATGTGCGCGCGGCCTAAGAGTTTCACAACTCTAAGGAAGAATATTTTCGGTATAATAATAGCCGAAAAGTATATAAAAAAATATTGGAAAATAAAATAATATGATGCACACATTTATTAATGTAATTAATGTGAAGCAGTTACGTGTATCGAGTACCCACAACATTAAAATTAAGTTTCATTAAAATAAAGGGGTCCACACAAAATAATATATAATAATATTAAATGTCAAGTATGGGAATTACTTTTTACATTTTTCTGTCACACAATAATACCTATCCACCTCATTTCAGTCATGAAGTAGCTGTTTTAATGAAATCCACATCGCACCGCCACTGATAACTACACCTGTGTCGGGTTTTTGATTTCTACATGTTAACCGACAAACAACCAACTAGACCGGTGACCGCTGTTGCAGAATGAAACATTTACGAAAACACACGACGTCACAATGGTCCATTAGAGCAGGGGTCGGCAACCCGCGGCCCGCAAAGCAATTATTGATGGCCCGCACATGGTGGTTAATTTTTGTGTTTTATTTTTGTTCAATAAAATGTTTCATATAATTTTCAATATAATTTAATTATTTTTTCTTTATAAATTTATTAAATTTACCGTTATTAGTTAATGTTTATTCTGTATAGTTATAAAGTCAGTTTAATCTATAAAATTATTATTATCTAATCGGAGTTGAAGATAATGATGGCTGCACTACTCAGTCATATAGTTACTTTGCGTTTGTAGCGACTAGCGATTTAAAATTTTAAAAGTAAATTCAAACATTACGGCAACTAAAAAAAGAAAAATTTGTGATAAACATTGTTTTTTTAATAATTCTTGGGTTGATTTATACTTTTTCGTCGAACACAAAGGTAAGCCATTATGTTTAATTTGTTAAAAAAACAGTAGCAGTAATGAAAGAATATAATATAAAACGGCATTATGATAGTGAACATGAATCAACTTTTGAAAATATCATTGGTGATTTAAGAAAAATAAAAATTCAAATATAATAGCAATACAATTATAAGTAAAATATCATAATATGAATTTTTTTTTTTTAATGTGGCCCTTGATGAACTATTGAAAAAAAATATGGCCCGCGTGGTAAAAAAGGTTGCCGACCACTGCATTAGAGTAAGGTACTCCTTACCTGTTGCATAAATACACGACTCCTGTTGATTATACGCAAAAGGCCCAAACATAGATATGACATGTTAAGCGTTCTAAGCCTTATTGCGCGTCAGTGGTTCGATTCGAAATCAGCCGATATTCGATTTGTAAATTTCGTGTATAAGAACTACCTTTCCAACGGTTTTCAAAGGACAAAATCAAAACGACCTTATCCTGCAGCAGTGGCTGTACATTTACGAGCGAGATAATGTGAAACGAGTACATTACAATATTAACAACAACAATAAAATTAAATTATTAGGTAATCTATATATGTAACCGAAGTGAATAATGAATAAATAAACATTTTCCGGCTGTCTTTAATATTCGTCCTTGCTTTACCGGAACAAGTAACTTTTGAACTCTCTCGACGAATGTTCTCGTTACAAGTCCCCGTGTATTCACCTAAAACCCCCCGCACCGACCAAAGCGTCGAAGTGCCGCGACAAACGATTTATCAACGGATAACCGTAGAAAACGTTTCCGCGGTATTCGAATATTACCGAACAATAGACGGTACGGTGCATCGGCGTGCGGTGCACAGGGCGGATAGCATCCCCGAAGGAGCCGCCGCCGCCGATGCGTAATACACCCTTCCTGCCCCTCCTCGTCGTCGGCGGCCAACTCACGGCGACGGGGCCGAGGGGGAAAATTGAGTGAGTCCGTCCACGCGGCGGCAGTTGTTCGTCAGCGCTGCTGCGGCACGCGTACCTCGCCGCGTCATCGGGTGCCCTGTCGGTTATGTTGGCAACGGTGCTCCGCCACCACTATGACTGCGGAACCGGTGTACCTGTTCGGTGTTCGCCGGCATTTCTTCGCGTTTGGCAATAGTGGAGGGGTGTAACGCCGCCTTCGCCGCCACCGACACCGTCGTCGAACAACAACCCCAACGAGCGAGTCCCTCTCGCGGACGGTGTTTTGATTGCAGTCGGCTGACGATTCACTCGGCGTGCGCGCTTGGCCCGTTCGTCACCGCGGTGCTCTCTGCGATTTTCCCGCTCGACGTTTTACTCGTCTCGTGACATTCGCGTAACCGTTCGTTTCGCACGGACATAAACGTCGGACCGTTTTTCCGGCGCTTTGCTCCGCCAAAATGGTCGGTACCTGTTGTTCCCGTCATTTTGTTTTGTTTTGTATTTGAAACGGCATTTGTTTTTCGTCTAGGGTCAAAATCACTCGAGCGACGACGAGAAGAAGAAAATGCCCAAGAAACAGTTCGAGCCGATCGTCACAAGAACGGTGAGCCGCAAAAATAAGATCTCCAAGGGTTCGGACACGGCTTTTAAATTACCGACTAGTACGTATACGTCGTGAACGTTATAAATTCGATATAAATCACGAATCGTTTATCATCTCGCAGTTAAACCGGACAAGAATTGCCGTTTGAAGTTGTTGAAATTGGAACGCGTCAAGGACTATTTGTTGATGGAGGAAGAGTTTGTTGAAAACTGTGGTAGATTGAAGATAAAAGAAGAAGAAGACGAGGTAAATCATTATACATACGTTGTACCTTGCTATTATAAATTACTTATTTTATGCAATTTTTGAGTTTAAATTAAATCATTAAATAATTAATTCTTGTAAAATTATCCGTACTAGTATAATTATCATATTAGTAAATTTTTCTTTTTGCGTTTATTAATTTTATATTTACATGAAATTTAATCTCAATAAAACTTATGCATTTTGTTTATTTATAATGTACATTATACGGTAAGATCCTTATTTTTTTCATTGTTTTACATAGTATTTATAATTTTTAGACGAAGGTTTCACAAATCGATGAAATTCGTGGTACTCCAATGAAAGTTGGTAAATTGAGAGAGTTGATAAACGAAGATCATGCTATTGTATCATCAACTAGCAGTAGTGAATATTATGTTAGCATAATGTCATTTGTTAACAAAGATTTGTTAGTGCCCGGGTGCACAGTGCTACTACATCATAAGGTAAATTAAAATATTTATTGTAGATATATTTTTAACATTATTGTAAGTGTATTTTGGTGTAATAGACTCGTGCAGTGGTTGGAGTGCTAACTGGTAACAAGGATCCATTGGTGTCTGTCATGAAAATTAAAAAAAGACCTAAAGAAACTTATTCTGATATTGGTGGCTTAGAAACACAAATACAAGAAATGAAAGAAGCTGTTGAGCTACCCCTTACTCAACCTGAATTATATGAAGACATGGGTATTAATCCTCCCAAAGGAGTTATTTTATATGGACCACCAGGAACAGGAAAAACCCTTTTAGCTAAAGCTGTTGCCAACCAAACGTCAGCAACATTCTTGAGAGTTGTTGGATCTGAACTAATTCAAAAGTATTTGGTATGTTGTTATATATTATATGTTATGTTTAACATAGACTGTTAAATATCTAAAATTTATAAAAATTTATTATTTACTATAAATTCATAGGGAGATGGTCCTAAATTAGTAAGAAAACTGTTTCGTGTAGCTGAACAGCATGCACCATCTATTGTTTTTATTGACGAAATTGATTCAATCGGCACTAAACGCTATAATTCCAATTCTGGTGGTCAATGTGAAATTCAGCGTACTATGTTGGAACTTTTGAATCAATTGGATGGTTTTGATAGTAAAAGTGATATTAAGGTAAACTATTTTATTATTTCATAATTCAAATTCTTTAAATAAATATTTTTAATTTTTAAGGTGATCATGGCTACAAACCGTATTGAAACATTGGATTCAGCCTTAATACGTCCTGGACGTATTGACCGTAAGATTCAATTTCCAATGCCAGATGATGAATCAAAACTTCGTATATTTAATATTCATACTTCTAGAATGAAGTTATCTGAAGATGTTGATATAAAGGAACTTATTGCAGCTAAGGATGATCTTTCTGGTGCCGATATTAAGGTAAACATGAAAGTTTCTTTAAAATGTTACTGTATTATTATTTTTATATTTTATTATTGTATATTATATTAATTATGTTTAAAGTCAAGTTATTATGTACATCAATATACTTCAGTTGTTTTTTAATTTTTTTTTTTATAGGCAATTTGTACTGAAGCAGGATTATTGGCTCTCCGTGAGCGTCGAATGAGAGTAACCGCAGAAGATTTTAAGAAGGCTAAGAATAAAATTGTATATTGCAGAAAAGATGGAATACCCGAACAATTATACTCTTAATGTGTTTATAATATTTTGAATTCCTTATGTTTGCATTCAATAAAATATCTTTTTAAATTATGCTTTGTATATTTCCTTTAAATTATCTTCCTAAGATATATTTATTTTAAATAATTTATAAAAGATGAAAACTTTATAATAAAAGTTTATGGTAGTAAATGTAATTGCTGAACATTTAATGATAATTGCAAGAAGAACACTAAAGTTCAACCTCACATGACTTAGACCTAGCTTTCTGGCTTTACTCACTGGTCTTTCATAATTATAAAGAAGTTGAAATAACAGGGAACTAATTTTATGGGTCAAAAATATTGTTAACTTGTTGTTTAGCATCTAGGTGAATTATATGGCAATATGTTGGGTAGAAATTGAATGTGTACGAACTTGTTTATACATAAATAAGTGTATGACATACCCACAATTTTATATTAGTTACTAATTTAAACATTTAATGCAATTTAACGATTTTTAATCGCTATTGTTCGTTTTCCATTTAGAAACTTGATAGTAGCAATTTATGCGATGTGAATTGAATGAAAATTTGTCCAGTATTTAATTTACCTGGTATTCAGATAGGAATAAAATAAGTTGAAACAAGCACTACTGGTACGGAGTTGCTGCAATGGTATTGAAATAATGTTGCTTAAGTTGCCTATGTGTGTGTTTTTTCAGGTGCTTTTAAAATGTTTTCCCTATATTTCTCAACTCACGCCGCACCGTGGAGTCCGGGCCAACTAAACAATAACATTTTTTTTTTTTTATTATTAAATATACATTTTTTTTTTATACAATCAACCAATCAACTAGCGTTGGTTTCCATTAATTAAACGTCTGGACATTTTAAGGGCATTGTGAACGAACTATTTTTGAAGGGTTCAGTATAGGCCATAATATTAATTCGTGAGTGCGTGTGTGCATTGTAAATGATCATTAGTGTTAGTGAGTAGGATTGGCGATAACGACTAGATTCCGAATACTCAATTACAAAAAAATTTTAGAATTCATAAATCATGATACGGGTCTATTCAGCGACGATAATAAAATCGTTGGTTCATGTACAATAAGATATTCATTTTTCGAATACTAATTATCATAAAGGTATTATTTCTGCAGATTGCTTAGTTTTGTTCTGTTTAAAATGATACATCAAAATGAATAACAATTCACAATCATCCAACATTTATCAACTGGAAAACACAAAAGTGCAGTTGCACGTATTAATTTACTATAAAAAAATCAAACATTAATTTCAAATACAATTTAAAAATCTCCTTTTTTTCAAGGCATGTGCAAAGATTTCAGGAGATATAATACTATTGATTTTGATTTTTCAGATCGAAATTACAATATGTTGAAATAACTACAAAAAATGAATATAATATAATTTTAAGCATGTACATAATAATGAAGAAAAATACATTTTTTTTAATTAATTATTTTTTATATATATTAATATATATAAAAATATATTCCTACAAAATAAGAGCATAAATGCATATTTTACAGTGCGTAATATTTCTTAAGTTTTTCAAACGTATAAATCCAGACCCTAATTATGAGAAATAACTTAACAAATAGTTGTTCAGAGTTCTTTGAAGATAAAAAAAAATAAAAAAAATTATTAAACATTGCAAAAAATATATTTAAAAATTTATAATTTAGCTATTTAAATACCTACTTTTTTATTTCATTTTTTCTACAGTATGTAATATTAAATAAAAATTCACGGAAAATTATGAACTTATTATTATTTTTTTTTTAGATTCTGAACGGAGTGAAGAACGTATTGATTTTACAATGATGTGTGTTTTTTTTTTGTGTCTGTCGACACGATTTGGGGCAGTAAAATTTTTGTTTTTAAACATCTATAAAATTTAATTGGTTGAGCGAAAACACTTGAAAATTTTATACTAGGTTTATAATAAGTTACACTTATCGTAACTAAAAAATATCGGTGATCGGTTAACTCAATTTTTTTTTATAAGCCCTTAATGCTCAAATTTGTATAAAATGTGTAAAAATCACGATAATTTGCAAGTTATTTTGTAGATAAAAATTCATAAAATTTTTTTTGTTCAGACTTAAGGTTCAAAATTTTAACACGAGGTTATCTATGAGCTACTCTTCAAAAATCTTTAAAAAAATTTCTACCGGACTAAGAGGAAAAAATTGTATGACTGTTTAAAATTTAAATATTTACGAAATTGCATAAAATAGCGATTTATTCTCAGACGATTTTAAATATTTGTTATAATTCAAAAAGTATAAGTCGCAGATTTTTGAAATTTCTACTAGCTGTTAAGATTGGTATTTCCTTTATGTCATATTTTTTTCAAAATATAATATTGATTTTTAAGCCACTTATAGGCATTTAAAATATTCGATTTTTTTATATTTTTTTTTTATAATCAATGATAAAAAAAATTTGGCTCGAACTAAATACTTGAAAATTTAATAGAAGATTCCACAGAAGTAGTTCTTAAAGTCATTCAAAAATTATTAAAATCCATAGGCACAATTTTTTTTTATAATTGTTTGAACAGCGAATATTGACATAAAATTACATGTAAAATATAATATAATGTATAATATTCTAGACTGACAAAGATACCGTTTTTTTTTTTAAATGCTCTAACTCAAAAACGAAAAACCGCAACAACTTGAAATTATCACCAAATCTTTATATTGACGTTTTCTATACATGGTTAAGTTATCAAAGTATTTTGACATATTTTGACTTATTTATAGACAATTTAAATTTTCGATTTTTCTAAATTTTTCGTTTCAAAATAAAATATACTTATTACAATATTTATAAATAACTTTGTATTATATTCAAGACAAACATATCATCTCCGTTCAGAATCGATTTTCGTATACAATGATACCTATTATTGAATTCAAATTTAACAAATCCATTATAATGACCTATCCTATGAAGAGTCGCACTTCACCCCCAAGTGTACAGCAGAGCGAGGCCCATCCGGTTCTTTTTAAAAATAGGTATATCTGGACCGGACATAACAAAGAGCTTTGATTCAGAAAAAACACCGGCTAAGACAATTTCATACATTTGATGACGGCACGCTAATAATAAAAGTTGTCTTTCTAATTTTTGTTCTAAAAGAATACATGCTCCAATCAATCGACCCGAATTAGAAGCAGTGCCAACCATAGCTTGAATTTTATCTTCCAACGACCATTCGAGTAATATGCTATAAATTGCAAATGATACCTCGGATCCCGTACATGATGTGAGGCCAGGGATTCCAAGTAGTTGCTCTAAGCCGGGGGCTGTGGCAACAACTGGTAGCCGGTCTATATTTGATTTACCCGTTATATCAGTCAAAATTTTAGAATCCCAATGTATAACTACAAAATCTAAATTAATATCAGAAAATTTGGGATTTATAGAGGTAGCGCTTTCTTTACGTAACATTTCGTGAGCTCTTTTAACAGATGACCGACTAAGAACGAAATTATTTATGTTTAAAGATAGAGCTTCCAATAAAGCTGTTATAACGTGAATTGCGTCTCGTCCACTTACCTTGCATTTATCCAATGCTGCAGTAACTCGGGATGTCATTAAATTTTTTCTTGACCTTTTAGTTTAGACGGTCCTTCATGACTTTGTTCGTGTTCTTCCAAATTTTCTAATTCTTCATTTTCGTCCGAACTCGTAAACAAATTATCTTAATTAACTATCATCAAAAACAAATTTATTATTATTTTAAATATTATATAATTTATTTAAATATTTTTCACATACCAGATTCAAGTTTAATAGTCGGAGTAAGATTTGTTTTTATTTTTACTGAACAAGATTCTGTCCTCTCTTCTGCCTTGGACAATATTAAATCTTTACCAACCATGCAACCTGGACGACCTTTTTGTCTTTGTAAATTTAAAAATGCAATGTTTTCCTCATTTTTCATCATGTTTACCGCATTAGCATGTGATATTTCAAACAAATCATTTAGACAATCTACAAAGTTTTTTTTCTCTTTGCTTGTATAAATCTCCGGTTCTTTTTGCATTTATCTCTAAGCTACGCCAATCTTCGTACATTTTTTTTAATTTCTTTATGCAATTCAAACGATCACGAGTTGGAATTCTTGCTTTTCTTCAATATATTAAACATTCGTCCATAACGAGTGCGGCACCGTCGTTTACATTTAATTTAACTAACCTCAGATTAAAAAAGAGTACACTTAAACAGTCTTTAAATTATGGTAATTTGCTACCCGTAATTAGATTTTTAATTTTTGTTTTTAAACATCTATAAAATTTAATTGGTTGAGTGAAAACTCTTGAAAATTTAATACTAGGTTTATAATAAGTTAAACTTATCGTAACTAAAAAATATCGGTGATCGGTTAACTCAAATTTTTTTTATAAGCCCTTAATGCTCAAATTTGTAAAAAATGTGTAAAAATCACGATAATTTGCAAGTTATTTGGAGATAAAAATTCATAAAATTTTTTCTGTTCATACTTTAGGTTCAAACTTTTAACACTAGGTTATCTATAAGCTACTCTTCGAAAATCTTTAAAAAAATTTCTACCGGAATTAGAGGAAAAAATTTTATGACTGTTTGAAATTTAAATATTTACGAAATTGCATAAAAAAGCGTTTATTCTCAAACGATTTTTAATATTTGTTATAATTCAAAAAGTATAAGTCGCAGATTTTTGAAATTTCTGCCAGCTGTTAATATTGGCATTTCCTTTATGTCATATTTTTTTCAAAATATTATATTGATTTTTAAGCCACTTATAGGCATTTAAAATATTCGAATTTTTTACATTTTTTTTTTATAATCGGTGATAAAAAAAATTTGGCTACTATAAAATACTTGAAAATTTAATAGAAGATTCCACAGAAGTAGTTCTTAATGTCATTCAAAAATTATTAAAATCCATAGGCACAATTATTTTTTATAATTGTTTGAACAGCGAATATTGACATAAAATTACATGTAAAATATAATATAATGTATAATATTCTAGACTGACAAAGATACCGTTTTTTTTTTAAATGCTCTAACTCAAAAACTCAAAGACAAACTATATCGCTGTATGCAACTGCCAACCCATCCTAATTAAAAAATATATTTATCGTTTCAAAATAAAATATACTTTTTACAATGTTTATAAATAACAATGTATTATATCCTAGACAAACATATGAACTCCGTTCAGAATTGTTATTCGTATACAATGATATCTATCATTGCATTCAAATTTAACAAATCCATTATAATTATGACCTATCCTATAAGCGAGGTGCACTCCACCCCTAACTGTACAGCAGAGCGAGGCCCATCCGGTTCTTTTTTACCCTTGGACTGGTATTTTCCAAATTAAAAGTTGGCGACCCTAGCCTCTGTGTAAAGTTTCAAATTTAGTACATTTTATAAAATATAAGCTAATAGAAAAATATAATTTATTGTTTTTTACGAGTAATGTTTAAGAACATTTTGATTTAGGTATCTAATGTTTTTTTGACGATCATTCGTTTGGAAAAGTAATTCAGCTGGTTTGTGTGTCGGAGTGTTGATAAATTACTGCGAGTCCTCTCGTCCAAACCCTTTGAACGTTGTACGTGTACAGCGGTACGTATCAACAAATATGATCTGCCGCTTCGAACGTAGTACATACTCGGGTTTGAAGTATACGGGCGAGTCTTGTTTCAAAATCGACACACCTCACGTCGACTTGATTACCGCGGTCGCGTTCAGGTGGTTTGAGCGAGCTTAATGCACTGCAATCAGGATGCAAATTAATCGCGACGGTGTCACTTGTTAGGTTTAAGCTCGACGCGAACGTTGACTAACGTTGATTGCGAACTAACGCACACATTTTGCGACGGGTTTCATAATTGCGTTATCTCGTCCAATCACGAGTTCTATTCGGAAAATCGCTGAAAGCTGTTTGTTGCCGTACAGATCCGTGCAGTATGAGGCCCGGCGTTTGGATATTTTTATTTTTATTTTTGTTTATCGTGTTTGTGCTCATATGTGATACATTTAAGTCCGAATCCCGAGTAATGATACTTATATGTTTTATAACTATATTTCAATGGACGTGAGAGTATTTTCGACGTCACTACGTTGAAGACGAAAACTTGCGAAACACAATAAACTATAGCTATATAATTATTATTTTGTTAATGTTAGTGTACTTCTTACATATGTATTGTTAATATATCGTTTCTTAGTGATGCATATATTTGTGATTACTTGTTGACCTTAAAAAGTTGTTATTACATAAATATTTTTTTTCCGCATTGGCCGCCCTTTTAATATCCGTACTCCGGTCGAGGACATTTCTTACATGATAACACCTAACGGAAAATGCGTATATGACGTCGAGCATGATCGATCTTAATGCGCACGATGAATTATTATTTACCTATTAGCGACCAGTGGCGGACCTAGGATTTTTTTATGGTAGGTGCTTTATTACATAATATCGTGTTCTATGACATCATAGATAATATACCAAAAGTAATGTTTTGACAACCGAACATCTTACTTATCAGTTAACCTTTTCTAACTTATAGAAAACGAGTGCACCTCAAAATTGTGCGTGGTCGCCGACCAGTTTTTGCTACGACACGGCGCGTGTTCTGGTAGCCCGTACCAAAAATTTGCAACTCGAGGAATTATTAATAACTTTTAATAAAAATACGCGGAACGGTGGGTGCTTCAGCTCCCAAGCACCCCCCCCCCCAAAAAAAAAAAAAAAAAAAAATTCGCCACTGTTAGCAACAATAACTCGTTATAGTTATTACCATATCTATTACGAAACGACGTAGCTTGCAGTTTTTCGCACGTCACGCATCGCCGTGTTATACGCACAGTGTTAAGGTCGCACCGTTAAGATGCAGGTGACGCAGCGCAGCTTTGGAAAAACTACGTCATCTAAGTGATAAAATGTTTAGTCATGAGCGATAATATGGTACTTAAATTTATATTAATTTCATCGTAAACGATGATAACACCCGTAAGACAAACAACACAGATACTGATATACATAATAACAGAATACATAATGTAAGATAGTACAAAGTAAGAGATAAAAAAAATTTATAACTATTTTAAGAAAATGATTGTATAAAATGAATAATACCAAAAAGAATAAAAAATATTGATAGCAGCAAATAAAATAAATTTAAGTTATGAATCAGATTCCGAAGACGAATCTGATGACATTATTTTGTTATAATCGTTAACTAAACGTTAAAAGTTGTGGGAAAGTAATTTTATAAAAAATAAAAGTTCAAGTCACGGCGAATGAAATATGTCGTTGGAATTTTAGGCCAACAGAAAATTACTCGTGTCAAATAAGACTCAAATGTAATATCCGATGGTTTCGATTAAAATCGTTTCAGTCATAAATTTTTACAATAGTTTTTAAATCATGTGATATCGCAAAATATTATATTATAAAACATTTTCCAAAGTACGTGGCACGTTTGCAGCAAATTGCGTCGCGAACACTTACATACATGACGCAGACAAACGTGGGCACATTGCACAGGTCTAACTTTGCCTCTCAATATGCGCTAGTAAATTATAATTAATTACAGAAAACTTCGCTTGCGATGCCTTACGCTGCGCTGAGTGACTTGCGTCTCGATGTGCACCCCCGGCCTAATGCGTACCCGTAGACAGCAGCTGGTTACCCACGTCAGTCGTACGTCGTCCGGGCGATATTAACTTTTTCCCATTAACAGGAAACGTCGCAGACATTTGAGGCAACAACGTAATGCGATTTCGGTACACCGAGTTAGTCAAATCGAATGCGTGCGTGCGTGCCTGCGATTTTGCGAAACCCGCAATTTTATAATTAATATATTTTATTTTTACCACCCTTTATTGGCATATTGTTTATACGAAAAAAAAGTATTTTGCTCGGATCTCGCATTAAGACAGGAAACGCCATTGGTTTGATTGGCACTTTTGATTTCTAGTCAACAATATTAGTATGGACGTTCTGAGCTTTACTGTGTGTACAGTAAAAATGTCTGCACGCTTCTGTTTGCAATTTGCATTTATCAATTTCAACAAAGCTCGTGCGCATATGGGGCACATATATCGTACGACATTCCATTTCGATCGATTTCGCGCAAATATTCTACGTTTGCACCAGTTATTGTATGTATATTTTTGATTTTGTCCGTTGCGACATTTTTCACCGCAGACGTAAACAGGTCAGTAGGTTTTGCATTTAACGCGATATACCGTTAAACGTGCCGTTGTTCGTTGTTTTTAATAAATCATAATTATAATTATCACTGAAATGTATTATTATAAATGCATACACACATTAGCATGTATAAGCATCAGGATATTGTAAGCGTTATATTATTGACAGCGGTTTACGTCTAATATAAAAATTATTATTATTATTCGATTTTCGTAGCTACAGCGATTTTCAAATATTGTGCGTATATCATTATAATTATCATAATTTTATACTTTGATTTTGATATTATGACACATATCCTGTTATATATAATACATATTTTATAATTTTTCGGTTGATTAGTAAATAATGTAAACTTTGTACTAACAGTTAATAATTATTTTAATTTTAAAAGAAGCACCATGGTTATTTTTTCAAACGCTAAACTATTACACTATTCCGGTCACTGCCTTATGTTTATTAATATATAAATATTCGAATTAATTTTGTACACAAGTTCAGTGCACGGGTAACAGCTGCGCAATGCGTTGGATTTTCCGATTGCAATCAAGTGTTTTGTCCGCGAAAAGACACTGGATCTACCGCGCTCGATATGATCGGTTGTGCGGTCATACCGTGTTCACTTGTAATAGCTCCTGACTTTAGGATCGTCCTGTTCGCGAGCGGGTGGGCAATCGTGGATTTGCCGGTGACGTGTTATGTCGTTTGCGGCGGACACGTTTCGTATAACACAGTCATGCGACAGGAAATGACCGACACTAAAACGCGCACGGCTGTGGTCTAGCTGTTTTCGTAACATCGATTTAATTTACAACTCATTATCGTTCGTGGGTACTTTGTATGTATATATGTACGAACGCGCGCGTGTATTTGTATATTATTTACAACCGGTTGACACACAGACACGGATTGTAAGTTTTGTGCATACTTCGCAGAGAGCAGCGTATACATTACGAGTATATGTACCGGATATTTGTTTCGTCTACGAATTATCCTTCTCCTAGTTTTAACACGTCGTCCCGTTTTTTTTTTTTTGGATTTTTGGATTTTTCGTTTTTATGAAAAAATTATAAACATATTTTCTAGTCATTGTTATGAGTACACCACGGGATTGTGTATCATCATCTATTGTAATAAAAGTTTTTTTATAGTGAAATGATTTTTTTAGAAAACGTGTACAATGATTTTAAGTGTAACACGAAACTATTGGTTTTCGCATTTTATTTCGAACAAAAATTGTAATAGCGTTATTTGGTTTTCTTACCATTATTGGTAAAAGCAAGAAAATGTGTGCTTCAGGTACAATAATAGCCTTTATATTAATAATTAACCTTTGTATTAGGCACTATTTCCAAATTCTTATGTATCGGCTGCTGAAATTATGTAACTATAAACTGAATTCGATTTCATCGCGAGTCGTTGTTTTACAGTTGTTGCATATTTCGAAGATAAATATCGTATATCATCCCATATCATACATTTAAAATTATACATGTATGAATCAAACATTGAAATTAATGTTCTAAATAACCTAATTGTTATTTGTTATTATCCTTGATCGAGTTAGCGTACCGAATGTTTACGATTATATAAGTTAATTTGTTTATACGTGCAAACAGAGGCTATCAAATCATGGTAGATAATTAGATAATTAAATATACCTTAAAAAAAATGCCAAGGAGACTGAAGTAAATTAACTCAATAAGCACAAAATTATTTATTTTAACAATAACTCGTTCCAAAATGATCAAATTATCTTTTTAACGACAACAAAAATACATTTTAGTCTACTTTTAAGTCTGAAGTAAATATGTTGCAACCAATACCTACATTTCAAAAAAGTTTAGTAAATAATACATATCTATAATATATATAATCATAATATAGAAACACGCGTGTTGTAGTCATAGGTGACAACTCAAGCAATAAAATATAATTTAATTCTTAATTTTTACTTTATTTTTATTTTTATTTTACCTTTGTGATAAATATTACAGCAATACAATTAGATTATATATAGTATAATATATTATATAATTATATATAGAATTTAAGCAGTTAACAATTTGCAACAAAAATAAGGAAAATTAAAAAAATTAAATTTTAAAAATATTTAAGTATACAATTAAATAAGGTAGCCAGAGGAATTGATGAAATTAATTATGGAATGAATTATAGGAATGGAGTGAGAGTTAAGAAGAAGATTAGAGTCAAGAGTTATATAGCCAAAAGAAGATAAGAATTTTTACTTTATTTGCTTATTATCTTATGTGCGGGTAATTAATATTTAGATTATTACCAGAAATGTGTGTTTTATTGTGTAATATGATTATATTATCGTTAGTAACATATAACATATTAACATTATATATATTATATACCTATAAAACATTTTCGTTGCATACTAAGTTTATTACGAGCCAAAATGTATATTACTAAATATTTATAATACGTATTCGTTCAGTTCAAGCCTTCATACATTCTCCGAAAGTCGTAAGAATAGCAGTAGTTTCTTAATTAAAACATCGACTTATGATAATTTGTTTTATCACGATACAATCTAGATTATCCTTTTTAGATCGAATATTAAAAACACGTTAATAATTCGAGTTGCGTCATTAAAAAATTATTTTCAATTTTTTATACATACGAGTATAATCTTTTCAAATTTTCTTGTAAAAATCTATCAGCTCTGACTTACGTCATTAACACCGATTTCGCCTTGATACCGTGAGTTGGTGTTTTTTTTTAATATCATCAACTTATTTTCGAAAACAAGAAAATCTATAATAATTCAAGTATATTTTTCCATTTTCCTAATTAAACAGGAAGCAGATAAGTAAGTTCGTAAAAATTGCTGTCGCAACACAATTGTTGTAATACATAATAAAGATTTTATAGCTTCTCATACACAATAGAATTAGTCATAAGATAGAAGTTGTGAAATATGAGCGTGTGTGAGGTAAATCACATACTACAAGTCGTTACGATTAGTTACGACGTAGGTCTGCCGTACAATCGATTGTATCGTGAATAGTTAAAAACTAAATAATTTGATTTTATATTTTGTACTAAAAAAACGGTAAACTATTAATTTCATGTGATGTGATTTTTACGTAAATTGTATTTTGGACATTAAATTAGGCAGCAATTTCATCTTTGTTTTGACTTTCTATAAGAATTCTTTAAAATAATGTTGTCAAGTTATTATGATCAATATCGTTTCTAATCAGAATTCCATCATAAATTGTCACCGTAATGTAGTCAATAAAAATAACATATACCAGTGTAGATAAACAAATGGTTGATCTAGCGTATATAATATGCATTTGACGCGGATACACTAACCCGGGGATGGCGAACGTTTAAGGGCCATTTTATCAATCATCAGGTAAATAGTATATTAACTAATTTTGGTTTTATATTAATTGAAGATTAAAATAATTTTAATCTTATCGACCAAATTTAATTGGAGTAAACTGAAGATTTATTTACTATCAATTGAGGTAAGATACGGCACTAATATTATTAATATGCTTACTTTAATTTTTACCTGTTATCAGTTTTATATCGGTTTTTTTAATTCATATTATAGTTATTATTACTTATACCTACATATTACATCAAGCAAGATAATATGTAAGTCTATGTTTTTGGTACTCTAGTTTTTTTTTGTTTATTTGTATTATTATCGTTACATATTTAAATTTTATCATGTCTAAAAATTAATAGAAAGAGTAACAGCATAATTTCTATATAAATAATAAAAATAAAATTTGAACTCAAAATTGACTACACACACAAACAATATGAAAAATATAAAGCTCGAGTGATTGTAAGACACCATATGTTTTAAAATCAAGTATACTATTTGTATTATATGTCTAAAATGTTGTATATAAGTAATACCGATCAGATTTGTTTATTGATATTTTATCTTTCCGTAAAAGTTGTTATTTGGTCTTGGATCATTTTCAGTAAGATTGTAATAGTTTTTTTATAAGACGAAACCTTGTAAAACAAATTATGATCGTCCCATTTACTTATATGATCTATGCGTGTTGTTAATAAATTTGGTTTTCTGATTTCTTTTTCTAATTGCCTGTTTATATAATTCAGAAACTCAATATTTTCATCACTATTGGAATCACTACTGTTACAACATGTAGGTATGTTAGTCATCTGGATTTAATCATATGGCATGGTTCCAAATGAAAACAATAAACTAATTAAGTGAATAGGCAGGTAATTACTTTGAAATTTGTTACTTCACGAGTAATAAATAAAATGAAGAAGTTCAATCTTAACGTTTTTGGTTTTATGCAAAAATATGGTATTATCTATGATAATATGAGTATAAACACTTTAACTGACAAAAATATCGGGGTTAACTTAATCTGTGGTTAAGGTCCAGTTAAAATGTAACCAATTGATAATAAAATCATAATTTTTAGTTCAACCGAAGTTAAACTTTATTCCAAGTTTAAATTGTCTTAATTGACGATTGATAAAATGGCCCTAAGTGTCAGTGGTTCAGAATTGTTTAACTTGGAACGTGTCCGTATGAAATAATTTTAAATTTCGTACATAATTATCAGCTATTTACTGTTTACATTTTTAAATATTTTATAAACGTTACATTGTTTATCATTACTTATTTATTACGAACATATAATTTGGAAAAATTATATGTTAATATTAAATTACTATTTATTTTTATTTTTGGAAAGCGAATACGTCTAAATCGAATGGTCACTGTAATTGCAGTGTGCGCACGTCACAAGTTCGCCATTCCCACTTTAACGTGTAACAACCTGTACATGTTGACGAATTATTTTAATTTTATTATTTTCAGTTTTGATGGCAGTTTCTTATGTGATTTCAAAAAACGTTTTCGTCGTACGACGACCAACTACCGAATCGGACGACGCACCGGGCGGTCTTTTGGCGCGTTTCTTCCTAAACCGGAGGGAACAGAAACAATAATATACAAATAACGCGAGACGCGCGACCACGGTTATCGGCGTAACGCTGACGCGAACAGACGAGAGGCTTGACGGCGTGACGCTATTGGCGATTCGGACGCGCGAAAAACAAATGATAATTAACCCGACGACCGTGACGGAACGCGCATGCGCCGAACCATACATCGCGCCGCAAGAATATATTGTTACTGTTATTATTACTATTATTATCATTATCATTATTATTAATATCGTAAGCGGTCGAGCCGCGACACCGCGATCACTCACAACGTCTCCGGCCGAGTACCCGTGTAACACGTGCGCCGCGCGATGATCTCGTTGGAAAAGATTCCGCTCGGTACGTATTCCATCACAGTACATCATTTATCATAACCGTAAGCAACCGTCACACGACGCGGATCATATTTTGGCAATAACTGGTCGCCGCTACGCATGCCGTGGACACGCTCGCAGAGGCGGTTCGACGTTTCTCAGAGAGTGTTCCGAGAACTGGTAATAGGGGTAACGCACCCGCTCGGCAACCGCCGCATGATATTACGTTTCCGAGTCCACGAATTGTTTTCGTCACGGCCATTAGGTACCGCGCGCAGAACCGAGACGTTACCGTTGTCTATCTGTTTTCGCGGTCGTCGAACAACCAACGTTCGTGTATCGAACCACGCGCGTTAGTGTCCGTCTGTTTAAAACCCCTGAACGTGTCGGTGGTTCGGCGAACCACAAAACGCAATTACGTCGAACCGCCTCTGCGATGACCTATCTATAATTATTAGCTTCGTGTTACAATATAATGACACACCGTACGGTGACCGACCGTGTTCCGTCTCTGTTCACGTAGGCACGTCTCCGCATCGTCACCGTAGGTAATTACCAACAATGTGTCGCCTAGAATACCGAGGTCCACATGTGATGATATTGTTATCAGGATCATGTTTACCATTTAAGCAGAATAAGTAACTATTATTGCTTATGGCCTCTCCGTTAATAGGGGCCGTGTCTCGGATTTTTATGAACATTTTTCTATTTTTTTTTTTTTTTTTTTTGAATACAAATTTCATCGTATTCAATATATATAAGCAAAAATAATAATATTTCATAGTAATACAATAAATCTGAAGTTGTAATCGTTGCAATATCATTGTAATTTTGTCTGTGAAAATTATAAAATAAATTGTAATTATTAATTTGTAATGTGAGGAGGAGGGTGCATAGATACCCAACTGTTGATGGAGACTATATTTTCTAGTTTGTTTAAGGCCTCAAAATACCTAAATTAGACTCTGATTATTATCAGGTTATGACCATGAACCATATAACGTGAATCACGGTATAAATAATAATAGATACTATTATTATTGTTTTTCCCTTGTTTTTGCAATCCGTATTATGTTCGGCACTTAGCGATTTATTTTTTTTTTTTGTATTTTTCCCATGAATTGCAATTATTTTATTTTGCACGGGAGATTGTTGAAGGGATATATACATTTTTCAAATATAACGAAAAAAAATTAATTTTAAATCATATTTTGTAGGTTTTCATTAAGTGTTCAGACATGAATTTTCAAATTTTTTTTAAACACTATGGTTATGGTTTTATTATTGTGTCGGCGATTCGAATAATTCGTTGTTATCATATTTCAAAATTTCTAATGCTCTGAGTGATAATACATTCTAATAAATCTATTAAAATAACATGAAGTAGGAGTAAAATTTTATTTGATATTATTTGTGCAAAAAAATATTAGACAGATTTTTTTTTTTATAACTGTTTTTTTAATAATAGATGATTACAAGGCATTTGGTAGCAATGTGCACGAGATCAGAAAATATTAAGTGCAAATTTGATTGCTATTTATCTCGTAAAAATTAATTTTATAGTGTATTTGATTTAAGAACACAAAATAAATACTTGAAAAACATTTAATACAAGAACAAAATTTGATTTTTATTTATTGTTCTAGATATCGAATAGTTTTATTATAGTTTGTTTTAATAATATAAACCATAATACATTAGGATTCCTAATTAATTTTATTTAATAATTAGCAAAAAAATTCGAATAATGATTTACCTATTGCTGAATATTTTTTAAAAACATTTATATTTAAAAATGTTTTTATTTCTAGAAAAAATAACTATGAGATAATAATATTTAATTTACGTATCAAAAAATTCATTTTAAAAGTATTCTATGTGTTAAAATAAGTTTTCTTAATATTCCCTTTAATAATACTAATTATTTTACTGTCTCTAGCAGTAAAAAATTTTAATCCGAACATGGTATTATATATATAATATAGTATGTATACATAAATATAAATATAGTTGAACGATGTCCTATAGGAAAACATATATTATACATATGTGTCACGGTCAAACATATTCGATCAGTGGCCAATCTAAAGTTTGATTGGTTAAAACTATATAGGATGTCTGCTTTAGAATTATTCATGTCTGAAATAATTTACTTTTATTTTTCAGATTAGCATTTATTACTACCACCGCCTATATAGTTTTTATATGGTGCATACGTTTTATCGATAGATATTTTAATAAATATTACCCGGAAAATATGAAGCTATTCTATTAGGTATGACATAATTATTTATTAAATTCGTCGGTCATTAATACTTCTACTGCATATTTTTATAATATTTGTTGCAATAATTTTACATGTATTTATTTTAAAATACCATCATGAAAATATATTAGAAAAAACATATTTATTGTATTGCAATGAAAATATACAACTATTGAATATTTACAATTGTATTAGTAACGATTGTTTTG
The DNA here is from genome assembly GCA_034509805.1 of Sipha maydis. Classification (NCBI taxonomy): domain Eukaryota; kingdom Metazoa; phylum Arthropoda; class Insecta; order Hemiptera; family Aphididae; genus Sipha; species Sipha maydis. Next base: position 8,342 of record JASXSY010002567.1, on the reverse strand, counting down.
TAAACTGAGTAACAACACTAAGTCGCTATTATCTTAGGTAATGTGGTATATAATCTATAACTTATTGTTGTATATACGTACCTGAATAACACAAATAGCAATATTTAACGAGTTATATATCAAACTATTCATGGCTAAACCGCATATAAGAAAATACCAAAAAAATGTCAAGCGCGTACGTTGTATCGATTTGCGAAAGTGACATATTACAATGTAAATTCTTTAAATTTATACGTTTTATCAACTAACCATGGTGATCAAAGTATATGAAAAAGCAAACGTTTTAAAGTTAACCAGAATTAACGTTATGATAATTGCCATAGAGGTAGGACGTTGATGACTTTTGCTTTTTTTTCTCTAAGTCTCGCGCATACTGACCTTTAGCTATAAATTAATTTCATTTTCTTTTTATTTCTGAATTTATAATTTTTTATTTGCATTATTTGGTATTAATGCTTTTTTTCACGTTATTTTTAAATTTTAAGTGTGATATATACGTCGATTAAGTATGAAATTAAGTTATACCTATTACCTATCTCTCAATTTCATTATTTGTATTAAATTTCAAGCTATTTTTGAAATAATTTATTTTTTATACTTTTGCAAGTACTGAAGTAAACTATTTGGTCCTTTGTAGATCAATATATAATATTTTTTGTTTGTATTTCTTTGTCATCGAGAATCTGTAAGTCTCTATTCATCGTAGTAATACTCGTTTAAGTAAGACCACGATTACACGGAATAATTTAAATGATAATTTAATAAATTGTATTTAGAACAAAATTATACTTGATACGAATAATTTTGTATAAGAATAATTTGTTGGTCCAATTCAATTCCGTTGTTTCACTATGATATAAAAAAATATAATATCATTTTTTTTATGTTTCTATATAGTTCATTTCAATTGATATGGTCGTTTTCAGATAAAAGTGACGTTTAAAATACTACAAACTATACATTATTTGTTTGTAGTGTATGTCAAATGAATACTAAATTATACATTATACATATATTAAGTGTAATTAACAACGATAACTCACCATAGAATATAACGTGTTATATTTTTTTAATTATTAGGAGGCCATATTGTAAAAACAAGTTAGGAAATTGCTTTTTGCAAGCATGCCAAGTTTTAAACTTATTTTAAAAAATAAACTATAATTCCATTTACTATTTAAAAAATGTTTAGTGGTTTTTTGTATATGCTTATATGTAAAAACTTAAATAAAATAAATACCTACAATAATAAATAATTTATTACTGGTTGAGATGAATATATCTTAATGTCAACAATCGTAACTGTGTGTAGTTAATGGACGGACACAGCGGGAGTATAAAGTATTTTAAACATAAATTTAGAAACCTAAAATAGTTGTTACAGTCTCAAAATAAAAACAATATTCAGAAAATAATCGATACGTGTTATGCAATTGGTAACCCGTTTATAAAGTAGTATGATTAATAACTTGCATTAGATGTCAGTTAACATGATTTTTTCAAGTCGAAAAATGAACATGGGGAAAAAATTATACATTTTTTGGATACCATGGGAGTCACTGCAAAATGGTGTCCAAGTAGGTCATATCGCAGTTGATTATGGTGTTTAATAATGAATAAAAAATAGCTCGTAACATCGAAAAAGGCTTGGGAAGTTTTTGTCAATCATATTCAAATCAATACGTGTACTTAATATTTAATATACTTCGATAATATTTCAGAGGGGGGTGAGTTGGCCGAGTCTCTAGAAATCATTATAGTTATTTTAATATATAAATAAACGATGTCGATAATCAACTTGTTGATACACACTGCCCGGTAAATTAATGCCCGGTGCCATTGTCCAATAGTGTAGCTATTTGACGTCGTATTTTAGTCATTGTATATGATTTTGTAACTATTTATTCGTATCTCCGGTGTATTTGATGAAATTGTATTTTATCGAAATTATCTTGTTTTCATTAGTATTTATTTTATTTTACTCAAAAAGTCAAGACTTACTTCTTAATGGGACTTGTGCTTTACGAGTTAAAAAAAAAATATCTACTGAACGAACTTGAATCGTCATAAAAACCTATGCAGAATAGATACGATGGGGGAAGTCCAAACATAGGCTAAGTTTTTGAAAGAATTCAATATCAGCATCGTATGATGGATAATTATGAATTTTACATTTTTTAATTTGAATGTGATATTTAAAATTTCAACGTTTTAGTTGGTTAATCGTCCGTTTTCAAAATTCAAATTAATTTTATATTTATTTTAGGAATTTTACAATACAATTCGAATTCGTATTCATATAGATGGTGCTGAAAGTGAAAAATTAGCGGAGGGCATCAGGGTAAAAATTGAATGTGTTTTGTAGGAGAAAAATAGCTAACGTGTAGAGTAACTAAACAACTATACATATTAATTAAAGAGTAAATATTATGTATTATTACCATATTTCACAATAGTTTGCATTCATAATTTATTCTTAGTATTATTTTTTAATATATTACGTATATTAGATTATTTTGTATAATACGTTAATAGTATGAAATATCTAAACAATATGTAATTTTATGGCCATACAAAATATTTTTTTACAATAATTTCTAAATATTTTTGAAATAAATTTTAAAAACGATTATAACATTAGCCAACAGTGTTATAAATCTATTCCATAATATTTCTCGAACAAAACATATTTATTTTTATGATTTTAATAATTTTATGAAATAAAATATGATCAAGGTACAAGATATAAAAGCAAGATATCTTTTTATAAGCTATAAAATGTAAAAGTATAAAATACTGCTAGAAAAAACTTATTTTATAATGATTATTTCATAAAAATAAATAATTAATTAATTAAAAATATTACAAAATTGTTCGTGATTTATGGGCAAAGAATTCAAACATAATAAAATTAAATTCATACTCTAAATTGATCTTTTGTATGGATAAATTATTAAATTTATAATCTAATAATTTTTTATTAAATATAATACATAAAAAAACGTTTGTTAGGTAATTTAAGTTTTAAGTCAAACAAGAAATGTGTGACAGACTATAATGTCAATTATTTTTATCAGAAAATAATTTTGAAAAATGATTGCTATGTAATGATAACATTATTAAAGTAAAATTGATTAAGAATCTATAAATTAACAAGTATTTACAACCTTTTTAATTGGTTGAATTTTGTATTTTTGATAAAATAATTGTAGTATCTTATACATTACATAATGGGTATTAATCGAGTTATGTATGAGATATCATAAATATAATTTAATATGAATAAGATTTTTATATATTACTTTTACAAATTAATAAGTTTACCTTATACAATTATTTTGTTCTCATAAGTCTTAAAGGATCACTTTATCAAACTATCCGTTTCCTTACGGAAAGTTTATCGCGGTGTATAACATATAAAGAAAATATGAATTTTGTTCAAAAATGAATTCGTCTATGACATTTTTATATTTGAAATGACTTATTAGCTGCATATGATGTAGACTGTAGGTGATAATTTCTCAAATAAATTATAAAATAAAATAAATATTTATTCATATATTATACCCACATTTCAATAGTAATGATAAATTACGATACATTACATCAAACCGTATTTATTTTACGATTGTATTCGTATATAAATTCCATTCAGTAAAAAAAAAAAAAAAAAATCGACGGGAAACGTGTTACTTTTATAAACTTTTCATCAATAAAGAACAGACAATAAACGTGCATTGTTTGAAAACTCGAGTTGCGTTTTAGTTAGTGACAGTCTAGACGATCACCAAATAAAACAAAAAAATAAAAATGCGGTGGTTAAGTGGTCGTTAATGCATTAATCATGATTAAGTGAAACGAACTTTAGTTATCCAACTGAAATTTGTATCATTGGGTTGTCCATTGTATTTCATTCTATCATTTGATTAGCACACAAAGACGTAAGTTTTATTTCCTAAGGAATTACTAAAAAAAATTATATTTATTTTGTCTGTTCCAGTCGTATATTCTATGGTTAATATGGTTTATCAGGTGATTATGTATTATTATTTATATTTTCAATCGAGAATTTGAAGTTGTTCTCAAATGTCTTAAACATGTAAATCCTGACATAAAATTCAGAAAACTTCTATCTATAGGTACTAATGTAAAAACCCATATCAATTTTTCTTCCACGTACAATTCTATATAGACGCATGTTAGTGATTGGTCGCATGATTAATGGTTAGAAAAACATAATTTGTTTAAAATAACAGGCGCTGTGAAAATATTATATTTTCCGGACAATTATTTTGAAGTATAATGTTTACACGATTTGTGAGTACACAGCAGTGATACAAAAAAGCAACGCGAAATTATACCTTACCGCATACATCGGTCGTAGATTTTATTATGAATTATGGCATTGCCATAAAAAATTATATACTCGTATATATACACCTTATTAAGTGAATAATTTAGGAAGGTAGTCTTTTATCAATCGTAAAAATTGCAACTGCAATGTAACGTTTTTTCCGAATAGATGATTGATGTAATGTTAAGTGTATAAAAACGAATTTTAGTTGTGTAAACATATCAACGTATAATAAAATGCAAGAAAACACTATAAATACCAATCAGTATTCAAATATTTCTCAGCTATGTATTTATATTATGAAACTTGAATTGTAAAATAATAACACAAACAGAATAAGAGTTTCGTGAACCATACAAGTTAGCTTATTTATGGTTTATGAGTTACTTAACAGCATTGTGAATAGCATGATTACCACAAGTCGTTAATAAGTAATTTGTATAAACCTATTTTAGATAAATAAATTACGAGTTTTCAAAGAGTTATTTTTTATAAACTAAAGTGCTTTACGTATCATTTATTCTCACATTGCTAAGTAAATGAGATGTTGGTGGTACAACAATCGGGTGTGTTGCGTATGTCAAACTCACGGGCCTATAATGGGATTCAATGATAAAAATTGAAAAATATGTAGTCAGAAAGAAAACGAAATCACTTTGTTAGAATTATTGATGGAGATTGAATAATAATTTATTTGTTTTGTACCTACACATTAAAGCAGCGTTTCTCAATCTATGGGTCGTAAACTATTTTTGATGGGTCGCTAATCGTAAACTAATGACAATAAATATATCTAAAATATCTAAAAGCTATCAAGATATAATTATATTTATCTAAATTAAATTTGGCGGTTTTGTGTTAAAGTATATGATAAAATGACTAATAATAAAATTATTAGCAATATTGTTATAATAAAACATACAAGGTTTTTTATTTTTGGAGAGTCATATACTCAATACAAAAGACATTTATGGTCTACCATTGCATAAAGGGTTAAAAACACAGCATTAGAGGCCTTTAGACGAACGGTTTCTCGTGCGTTATTGGAATTGAACTCTCCAATTATCAGCGAAAGAGTGTTTGAGTGAATGTAATGAAACATGTGAGCATTCCTACATTAACATGTGTTTTCGTTAACGATTTGCGTATCTGTTTTGGTTTTTTATTTAATTCATTTTTTTTCTTCTAAAAACACTAGTGACTCGAGGTACTTAACAAAATAATTCATATGTAACTTTTTACAAAAATATCGTGAGTATTAATATATAAGGATCTGTTAAATCAAAAGACCACACAAATAAAAATCTTAAAAACAAGAATTGATTCCGTTGATTCGTGCAAAACTGAAATAAATAATTATATTTTTAAGTTGTATAATGTTAACAAAACACAACAAGATGGGATGATAGAATCCTAGACTGTTTGAGTATTAGTTTTTGCAAGACTCTAAGCGTCACGCCAATTGCGTGGATTTGGGGATGGTTACTACGTTTACACGGACATGCTTTCTTAATAATTTTTACATAAAAATGAGAACTTTTTTCACCTTTATCTACGTATCTTGCGTCAGTCCTTCGATTTTCGCTTTACTCACGACGTGCCATTTCAATAGCGCACGAAAACCCATTTTTCTAAAGGTTCCTTTCGTGCATCAACGTTTCTTTTACGACTATGCTGTATAATCGAGATTAAAAATAGTTTGTTTGCAATTGATTAAAGTTTCCTTGCAGCGATCAGATTCGGTGGAGGGGTGGCATTAATGTTATTTACACACGGGCCCAAATTAGCTTAGTTGCAGCACTAGAGATATTGTGATAGCTATAACATTATAATCATCCAGCTCTTGCACCTATTTAAATCAGTTTCTAATAAAATTAAATTAAAATTACACCGCAATTATACTATTGTCCCCTCAAGGATATTCGTATTACAAATATAAAATTGGAATTGTGTATACTTGCTGCACAATTATTTTAATCACATTACACTTAACGAACAGAAAATAACCTATTTTTTTTAATTGCCGTATTTTATACAAAAACTTTTAACGTTAGTCGTCCAAGCTCCATGTTTAAAATTTGCTTAGCTTATTATGCTTTACGAAATACATTTGATAATAAATATATTAACATCAAGCCTTATAAATTATAAAAAAATTGTAAAATTTAGCAAGATATATCGCACTTTAACAAAGTACCTGAGCTCAAATAATAGCTATTTCTACACGGGATTATTAAAACATAATTTAAACACTTAAACACTTAAAGTAGGTATAACCTGCATTATCATACAATTCCGTTTAATATAATAATTAAAAATAGAATGGGGTGACCTTAAAGCTACACTGTATTATTAAAAAATTAACTTAGTGCTGTCTAATATACACATAATATATTATATTATATAATACAACTATAAACTAAGCAATTTATGAGTTTATGAAAATTTTAATTTATATAAAATTCCTAATAATTTATACTACTAGCTATATAATAATAGCTATTATTCGATTTCTTCATAACTGAGTCGTTAAAACGTGAAAATATCGTATAAAGAAAATTGCTTAACTACTAAAAAATAATAATATTGTACTTCAAAATAAATAATAAAATGAAAATAATGTTACTTTAACAAAATATATAGTGCTTCATAAATTGTAACGAATAAAATATTATAATGATAACTTTGATTTAATATAAAAACTTTCAACGTTTGATAGTATATTTTATTATAAAAATCTCTATAAGTTATGACTTATAAAATATATAATAGTATGAAGTATATAAGCAAATTTTGGTTAACAATAATAAAAATGACAGTATTTTATTTTTATCGGGTATAATAAACATTGCTTGTGACTGTAAATAATTGATTAATTTTGTTGAAGACTTTTTTAACCATTTTTATTTTCAAACATTAATTTGGTATATAACCATGGTCAGCTAAAATAAAAGTAAAAAATATTTGTTATAATGGGTAAATTTTGTTTACGGGTTTAACGGTTTTATGTAAAATTTATAATTTTATGATTAAATATCATTTGTAAATAAAATACCTTCAAATCTGTTTTTGTGTAATATTATAAAATATTAAGTATATCAATGAAACAATTTTTTTTTTTGTATAGATTACAAAATTAGGCCTGTAAAGTACGTTTTATATTAAATATGTAACACCCAATATAATTTTTATTTAGTATTATTTATACAAAAACTTAAGAATTATGACATAAAAAAGTAGAAGATTATATTCTAAGGTATAATGAGAATATAGATGCTTAAATAAACTTTAATAATAGCAGAAAACTAATATTATTTACTGGGAAAGTCGTCGTAGATTTAATATTTTATACTTTAAAATGTTTTTAGAATAATGGAAAAAATGTTACAGAGGATATAAGTTATGACTCATAACTTACATAACTATGACGAAGTGATTTGAATTGTCGGCGATCAAAATATTTTTGGTAAAAAGCAAGGAAGAGGAGAGATTAATAATTTTATAATTTTTGAAGAGTGTCAACTAATAAGTGTAATGAGGATAGATTTTCAAAGGATAGAAGAGAGAGACAGAAAGAGAACTTTCAATTGCATGAAATAATTTAAAAATTATGTGAGTAAAAAATAATTTTTTCATAAGGCGACTCTGTAGACATCTAATAAATCGTGTGTGATGAAAATTATACGAGCTTTTTATAAAATCCATAGTTTCATTTTTTTAAAACATTACCTGAAACTGATAATATCGTATCCACTCAAAATCTTTTGAATAACAAATATATGGTATTTGTTATACATGTTGGTTTTTTCAAGAGCATTCAAAACGTTTAATTATTAATTTTTATTGTAGTTATAACAAATTATTTATTATGGACACTAAATAATAAAGCAATATTTTCGGATTTGTTTAGAATTTCTAATTTTATATTTCATAATATGTATGTTATGCTTAGAATATCTATTCCCTAAATTTTATTTTATCCACTTAA
>JASXSY010002566.1:0-56933 GCA_034509805.1 Sipha maydis | reverse complement strand
AATTTATGTCATAAGTCTTTTAAGTTTTTGCAGTCGTTGTAGATTTGACTTAGCTTTTCTTTTTTTATTAAGTAAGACACTATGGTGATTTAAATGCTTCATTCGTATGAGAACCCTTTGTTTAACATACTTTTGCACAACAGGATAATATTTTTCAGGCATTTCCATTCTATTGAAAACTTTTTTGGTCAAATTTTTAACAACTCCTCGTCCCTCAGGAATTTTATGTTTAGTTATTTTATTGAAAAGTCTCTCTATTCTAATAATATTATTTTTGAATTCATCACTTGGAACTATTAATCCACCATAAGATAAATGATTTATCCACGGAGGCATCTCATAATCATGTCCGTTGGAGCTTTTTTTTGAATTTTGTTCTGTTGTTGTAGAACCAAGTTCAGGAAATTTTAGTCTGAATGTCTTAGCTACCCAACCTGCCAAGTATTCAACAGCATCTTGGACCATTTCAATTTTATCATTACAATTGTTTACTATTGACTCACTATCACTATTTGTGTCTGTAGTATATTCACTGTCATAGATATTTTCAGATACATAATTTATTTTCAAATCAATTTTCTTCATTGTTTTGGCTAGTAAAAACTCTTCATTATTAGTATCAGTGGTATTAGTTTGATTAGAAGTTACACCAGGGTTTTTTCCTAATATTATCATGCGAAGTCTATATAAGGCATTCAAAGGAGACGGATGGTCATTTAACCCACCCCTAGTCCGTAGTTGTGAAAATAGGTTTTCCAGTGCATCTTGATTAATTTTACTAGTTAGAATATACTTTAATCCATGACCTCGAACAATTTTCAAAAGTAGTTTCATCCCATTTATGTGCATGAGAAGTGCCTTTTGAAAAATCTGAAGACTATATTTTCCATTGCATCTCATTAACAAAAATGTGTTGTACATTTTATCTAATAGTGAATCTTGATCATTCAAAAATAATCCATAAGGAGCTGTATATGGGGTTCGATGGTTATTTGGATGAGAAACATTAGACAAATCAAACCAATTATTGACTTATTCAATAAAATTAGCAGTATCATTAAGTAACTTTGTATCATCGATAGGCTTATAATGCAGAAGCGCTGTTGCAGTTGTGTGCGACAATAATTGAGAGGCTAATTTTACTTTTTGACGCTGAGGTCCTTCACAGGTTAAATGCTCTTCACTAAGTTTATAACAAACATTAATTTCTGAAAATGTTTTTTTTATTAAACTTTCTAATGGTTTTTTGTTGATCAGTTGTTTATCAATTTGAAATCCAGTATCTAGTAGCCAGTTTCTTACAAGTTTCAAAATATGAGGTGCATCTGGAATAAATACAATTTCTTTTCCGTTTGGAGTAGAGAAAATAGGATTTTCATAGGTTATATCCAAAGCTTTCCATAAGCCAACATTTCCACCACCACAATCACTTACACAACATACTACATTGAACCCAATTTGATATAGTCTATCAATAATACTGAAAAGAATAGACTTTGTCATCTTCTGGTCAAAACCAACATATATGGATTGTTTCCACTGAGAAGCGATCCCTCTAGCCATAACCACTTGCATTTGACTATGGGGGCCAACTACTTCATCATGGAGCACATCATACTCCATAGTACTGGATATTTTTACTTCATCAAACATTAAGACAGTGAGTTTTTCATAATCCTGTAATGCATCACCATTAAGCTTCATCATTCTGATTACATCCTCAAGAATACCATTTCGCATGTCTATATTTTTTGCCCATCTTTGGAGGGAAGACAGACCTGAAATATTTAACAAATAAAGTATAAATAAATTATAATATTATTTTTGTAATGAAATTTCAAAGTAAATATAATTTACCAGGCAAAGGATAATGCAATTCATCCTTAACGTAACTATATGCTCGTTTACTGAAGTATCTTAAAGTAAACGCTTTTGAAATGTCTTCAGTAGACCAATGAACCCTCTTTTTCTTTTTCATTATCAAGTCTATTTGGTTTTTAGAAAATATTGTTGATAAATATTTTTTAGCTTCAACATCAACCGTACGAATTTTATTTTTAGAAAGTAATTTATTATTTTTTGTCAGTTCTTTATTATTTTTTGTTAAAAGTAAATTTGTTGTCTGTAGATCTTGTTTTGAGGATCTGAGAGATTCATTTATTTTTTGATAGTCAATAACAGATTCTTTATTAGATAAAAATTCATGTTTCTGTGAGTTTATAATAGACTCATTTTTCAAGACTTCATATTTTTCAAGTAAATCACTGTACAATATTTCATATTTGGGTTTAGTAGAAAGTATAGAATTATCATCAGTTATTACTGTAGAACTAAGTACATTGGAAGACCATGTTTTATCAGTGTTCAAAACTGAATTGATTAAGTCATCGTGATCCTATAACATATAAAAAAACTATAATAAGAACAAATACTCAACTATGTAATACCAAAATGACTGATTTTAACACAAATTAAGTCATAATCAAATTATATTTAGATCATATCAATATTTAATTGTAATTTTGTAATAACATGATAGGTCACTGGTTAGCAAAGGTGGGCATTAACTAATTAAAAAGTTAAAGCTAACTTTATGATTTAGTGTTTAATATACTTTTCTAGTTAATACTACAATGAATTCATTTTATAACTTTTAGAATTAAATATGAGGTTTGGTAATAGTTAACTTTTAGCTTAATGTTCTAAATATTGACTTAACTCAACTAAGGTTAATTGTTGTCATTAAATTGCCCACCTTTGCTGGTTAGGGATACTTCAATAGCCTTTAATAAGTTTTTGTTGGTCAAAAGTCTAGATGATAGAATTTACTGGTTTAGAATTTTACAAGACATATAATTATCATTCACCTGTTTTTTTTTTCTTGATTCCATCCTACTCTTACGGCTATATGATGATGTTGATGATACATCACTGTGGGTATGGTCTTCTGGTACATTTATGGTAGGCATGGCGTCGGGTTTTAATTTACGAAATTTAGGAGTATATGCTACAATATTATTCAAACAATTTGATAAAAAAAATTGGTATTATGAGGTAAATTAATTAAAAATAACTATAGTTACCTAAGAGTTCGGCTTTAAGATCTCGAATATATGCATCATCACTAAAATGTTCGGAGCACATGTATGATAAACTAGGAGTCATACTATCTCCTCTCCTACACTTAAGTGTCCACTTCTTTTGCAACTCTGGGTCTTTAGGAAATCTAAACATTAATGTTTTGGCGTTTAGGCCGACGCGGCACAACGCCTACGTAATGCCGTACGCGAATAAAATATAAGACGATTCCGTAAGATCGCACGTCCTTTCGGTTCGATAGGTTAGCGGGATGGTTTTCCTTTTAACAATAATACAAATGAAAAGAATAGAACTACAGTCTATTTTCACTTATGAAGCATGCCATTTGGTATATTACAGTACAAAAAAACGACTCATATATAATTTAAGATGGGCGCCCTCACAAAGTATGCAATTATAATATAATAATCTTAATTATAATACGTAGGTAACAAAATAATAATAATACAGTGACAAACACACTTAATAATAAAAGAGACACAGCTCCCGTTACCTCGGTATACTTGAGTCCCGTTGGATTCTATCCCACGCGACCGTGGACAATTCTCTACACGTGCGACAGGAACTCAAGTATACAGATGACTGCAGTTGGAAACGACGTCAACATACAGGGACGAGTCCCGGATACACAGAAACACGTGTTTGGTGGCGAATCACAAAAAAAAACAATACGCATAAGGCGTTATGGGAAGACTCGCCCTACGGGAGTCACACGAAGACTGCACTGCTGAGTTCGAGAATATTCTCTACGGTCCCGGTGAACATATCGATCCGATAAGATATTAGACCGGTTCCGGGCACGCAGAGAATATAGGCCGTGAGTCTCGAACATCCTCCCCCCATGGGAGGCCATGCCTCACATTGTAATCATGGATAAAAATAAAAAGAGTAACGGAGAGGGTGCTGTGCCTCGTACAAAAAATACTAAATTATATGACAATAACAGAATTAACATACTATGGAACGATATACAGTAATAATAATTATGATAAAATAAATAGAAAAGAAAAAAAAAGAAAATTATACATAATAAATACCGCCGAGCGGCCGTAGGACATCGCAGTGCTATAGGGTTGACGGAGTTGACGGCTGCATGTCATGTAATGGAATGAGTTTGACCACTGGACGAGTCATTGGTCCGCGACTCGTGTGTAAACTTACCACTCTTACTACTCCATCTGGCCCGGGGAAAATTTCCACAACGCGACCAAGACGCCAATCTAATGGCGGTAAATGAGGCTCACGAATCAATACTAAGTCGTCAACCTTGATATTGGATCTATTTGTAGTCCACTTAGAACGAGTTTGCAAGGTGTGCAAGTACTCATTGGACCAGCGGCGCCAAAAAGACTGGTGGCATTGATCAAGTAACTTCCATCGATTCACAATAGTACAGCCACTATCGAGGTTAACACGTGGCGGCACAGCGAGTAAAGGTTGGCCAATTAAAAAATGCCCGGGCGATAAGCATTCCAAGTCGTGTGGATCAGTAGATAATGGGCCCAGTGGTCGTGAATTTAAGACGGCCTCTACGCGACACAGGAGAGTAGTCATTTCCTCGTAAGAAAAGACGTGTGTACCCAATACACGATGAAGGATCCGTTTCGTGGAGCGAACTGCAGCTTCCCACAATCCCCCGAAGTGGGGGGCTCCAGGCGGATTAAAATGCCAGGTACAAAAAGGTGCATGGGCCAATATATGAGGCTGAGACGTCAATGAGTTGACAAGCTGACGCAACTGCTTGGCAGCGCCGACAAAATTGGTTCCGCAGTCTGAATATACATCACTGGGAAGGCCTCGTCTAGCTACGAACCTGTCAAAAGCTGCGAGAAATGCTTCAGTGGATAAATCGGTAACGAGTTCGAGGTGGACAGCTTTCACGGCGAAACATACAAATATGGCGAAATATACCTTTAGTGACCGGGACTTTCGCAAATTTAGTTCTCGCATTTGCAATGGACCCGCATAATCTACGCCAACATGAACAAACGCGCGACACTCGTTTACACGCGAAGGGGGTAAGTCTGACATTATGGGCTGAGGCTTTGGAGCATCAAAACGTACGCAAACTGTGCAACGGCTAATGACAGCGCGTATTACTGACCGTAGACCAATAATCCAATATCTACGATGAATAAGAGAGGACATAACGCGGGGCCCTGAATGGCAAGTGACTTTGTGCCAATGGCGACAGATAAGAAGTGATAAGTGTGAAGTTTTCGGTAATAAAATCGGATGCCTCTGGTCATACGGTAAGCTAGAATGCCGAATCCGTCCCCCAACACGAATGGTGCCAACGGAATCGATAAACGGACATAGGCGAGCTAAATGTTTAGCTGATACTCGATTTCCCTTTTCCAATTCGTTTCGTAACACTGAGAATGAAATTCTTTGAGCTTCATTAATAATGCTGAGTTCCGCGGCGTTGATCTCCTCGCGCCCTAGAGTGGGGGTATTGTTGAATTTACGACGCGTGGTATTATCAATGAAACGCTTCATCCAAGCTACGGTGCGATACATGTGTTCGAGACCCGAAAATCGAGCAAACCATTCGGTGGACATGTCTACTACACATGAGGTGAGAGACGACTGCTTCCTTTCCGGGAGATCTGATAACGGAATAAATTTAACGCTGGCCGACCACGATGATGGATTGTCGTACACGAATAGTGGACCATTCCAATATAGTTCAAGCTTTACTAATTCTGACGGTCTAACACCACGTGAGGCGCAGTCTGCGGGATTATGTTTCGAATCGACATGACGCCATCTACAGTTGGGTAAGATAGAACGGATCTGATGGACCCGGTTAGAAACATACTGTTTGAAGCATTCATGCGGTACAGTTAACCAGGATAATACAATGGTCGAATCCGTCCATGCGTATACATCTATAATGTCTAGTGTAGATTCCAGGGCGTTTTTTATGCGCAGCAACCAGCGCGCGAGCAATAATGCTGCGTTAATCTCAAGTCGTGGAACTGACAACGATTTCAATGGTGCCAATTTTGTCTTGGTTCCAATCAAGGAAACTGAATGTTCACCATGAGTGTTAATTGTACAAAGATATATAACCGCAGCATACCCGCGCTGCGATGCATCGCTAAAACCTAATAGATAGCAAGGTGCTGCGGAACGCGTCCCGAAGTGTCTTCGGATCTTAACAGAAGTAATATGACTCAACTCTGACACGAAATTAGACCATTCTTGGTGAATGTCTTCGGGTAGTGGATCATCCCATGCTAACCCCCGGACCCATGTCTGTTGCATTATAGATTTAGCAAGGAATATTGTAGGACCGAATAAGCCGAGTGGGTCAAAAATTCGTGCCACTAGAGATAACACTCCGCGCTTAGTGTATACCGGTGGGAGATTTAAATTTAAGGTACAACCGAAACAATCTTCTTGAGGACGCCACTCTAGGCCTAACACCTTGGTGCCTAATTCTTCAACTGTGTTGAAAAGCAATGGTTCAGTCACACGATTGTCAGCTGGAACCGCATTCAGAACGGCGGAGGTGTTGGAGGACCACTTCTTAAGCTCTAACTGCGCATTACCCAGTACTGCAATCAGCTTGGCTTGCAAATCCAACGCATCAGCTACAGAGTCAGCTCCAACACAAATATCATCAACATAGGTCTGATGTGTTAAAGCATGACGAACAACCTCGGAGCCAGTACAATCGTTATCGGCGATAATCTGTAGCGTTCGTAGAGCAAGATATGGCGAAGATGTCACCCCATAGGTGATTGTGTTGAGCTCATATTCACCGAGCGCTTCATGTGGAGATGCCCTCCATAATATATGCTGAAACCGACGGTGTTCCGGGTTGACCAAAATTTGCCTGAACATTTTACATATATCCGTCGTGAAGGCATGCCGGTGAACACGAAAGCGCGTTAGTACGTCAATAATATCTTGCTGTAATTTGGGCCCTGGAAATAAACAACTATTTAAAGATGGAGTGTTTAACGAGCGTGCAGATGCGTCAAACACTACACGGATCTTGGAACCACTGCAGTCGGGGCGGTATACGGCATGGTGTGGAATAAAATATGATCCTGGAGAAGCAGCAGTAGACATATGACCCAAGGCCAGATATTCAGACATAAAATCTGTATACAACAATTTCAATTTCGGACTCGCTGCTAATTTGCGCTCCAACGATTCAAATCGTTTCTCCGCCATGAGTCGAGATCCGGAAAATGTATCGGCGGTAACTTCGGAACGAAACGGCAATGGCACCGAAAATCGGCCGGATGGGAGACGAGCATACTGGGTTCGAAAGATCTCCTCGCACTTTCCATTGTCTGTGAAGGACGCAGGAGCAGCTTCTGGTTCCTCCACTTGCCAAAACCTTTCAACTAATTCCTCTATGGACACAGTCAACGAGACTGGCAATGAAGTAATAGGGTTGACGTGCACATGAGATAGTGGACCCATCAGAATCCATCCAAAAATAGAACTGAATGCGACAGGGAGCTTATCATCAATGGTTACTTTGCGGCCGTCCATAATGGTAGAATAAATGTCTCCACCCAAGAGCAAATCGACTGGAGAAGAAACATGAAAATCTGGGTCCGCAAGTGCGAGGCCCAGAATAACAGGGATTGCCGCACGAGGCAAATCGCCGGTAATTGATGGCAGGACCCACGCCTTTACAGATAATCCAGGCTCATTCGAGAACCGAGGCTGTATTGTGCATTGGACTGTACCAAGAATATTGGTGACGGGAACTCCAGAGAGACCAGATATCGGGCTGGTCCACTTCGTACGGCTAAGATTGAGTCGATCTGCACATGAGCTAGTAATAGCGCTTATTTCCGATGCACAATCAACAAGTGCGTATAATATGCCATGATCCAGCGTGATCGCGAATATGTATTAGAGCGGTGCCCAGTAATACCCGTGTCATAATTCGGGCTGAGGATGATGGCACGGGAACAGTAACCGCAGTACAAAGCGCAGCCGGTGGCAAGGATTGATCTGGTGATGGGGTATCCGGAACCGAAACTGAAGGGTGCAGCAACGAATGATGATTACGCGAACACGAACTGCAGCGTATCTTCACCTTACATTTGTTGGCCCAGTGATTGTCACTAAAACATATTAGACATAACCCTTGTGATCTAACCCATCGATAGCGTTCCTCGACTGCCCAGGACTTGAACCGAGAACATGACGAAACTACATGTCCGCCTTGACAGCATGGACACGAGATAGCTGGCTTTACCGACAATAGTGTGACAGGGCGTCGTGACCCGAATCGACGTAGGCCATCACCCCCCCGCTTTGCATTTGTAACTCATATTGGCTGTATGATTATCTAACGAGCTGCCTCTAAGCTTGCAATTGTCACCCGCCAGTTCTAAAATATTAATCCGTGACTGGACAAAATCTACCAACTCGTCAATGGATGGATACTCAGTGTTTACATTAGACTCAAACATCTTCCGGGTAGTCACCGGTAAGGAACGGAAGGCGAGATTAAACAAGATAAATGACCCCATATTGGGAATATCAAGCGCGTTTAACAACGCAATGTTATCGGTAAACGTGGAGACAAAAGCACAAAGATTGGGCACTGATTCTTGGTGTGACGCTGGAACGCGTAGTAATTGCTCCACCAATGACGTGGCGACTAAACGCGGGCGATGAAAACGAGTATTCAAGGTTTTTAGTGCTAATTGGTAATTCTCAGCCGATACTGGTATACGACGAATAACTTCCGCGGCGGGCCCATCAAGACAGCCAATTAAATAATACATTTTTTCCACGTCGGAAAGGTTTGATCTAGAATCAACCAGAGCGTGGAAGCGATCACGAAACGTGGGCCAATAATGGGGATCACCCCCAAAGCGGGGAAGCGGGATCTCAGGAAGGCGTGATAACGGTCGTTGAGAGTCGGAGTCTAAGATAACCGGAGCGGCATTCTTCCGCAGATCGGACTGAACTAACTGAGCCACATTAAATGTATCAGAACCCGATTTGGGTAAACTATCAGCTATTGCGCGACATTCATTGACAAGCGCGCGCACTTCCGATGGTAGATCGGTAGAATACTGATCCTGCTGACTCAGCGCAATAAGATAATCCAACACCGAGTCATCTTCTGCAGTGAACTGCGACCAAAACACATCTAAATCATTCACGTTAGCAAGAAATAAAGCCGCGACGGAGGGTTCGCTATCAACACGTACCGCGAGGTCACGAATTGCGCGTATATTGTTGACAACGGTAGTACGTTTAATCTCAGCGCGCACCTTCAAGCGCGATAGACGCTCGACGTCGTCAGTCATATTGCCGGAATGATGTATACGTAATTGTGACTCGACAATACACACGCGCAGTGAACGAGATTACGCGTACGCACGTATGTCTGACGTTAATATCAACTGATAATAATCAATATGGAACAATTTTCAGGTGTTCAAACCCCGCAAGCACTGCGACTATAATAATATAATATAAATCGACAATATAAAAAATCTATAAAATTCACAATAATCTTAATCGATATACGATGATACAAGTTGCTTACCACTGCGTGGATACAATTCAAATAATAATAATGATAATACAAATAATCAGCACACAGTTCAAAAATATTATAATAAAACGATATCGCATTACCGCGGGCAAAGAACATAAACTGATCACGAACAATGGTCAAACCGGTCTGGCGAATATTATGAACTATCTCTTTTACGGCCCGATCCGAAGATAATCAAAAGCGTAACACACCAATTACGACCGACACATTCCAGATTAATACGAATAAATAAAAAAAAACTTGGTGTCACTCGATGGACAACAGAGAAAAGAAAACCAATAAACAAATGCCCTAACACTAGCACTCCGATCGAACCAAAATGACTAAAACCACGCTCTGCTACCAGATGTTTTGGCGTTTAGGCCGACGCGGCACAACGCCTACGTAATGCCGTACGCGAATAAAATATAAGGCGATTCCGTAAGATCGCACGTCCTTTCGGTTCGATAGGTTAGCGGGATGGTTTTCCTTTTAACAATAATACAAATGAAAAGAATAGAACTACAGTCTATTTTCACTTATGAAGCATGCCATTTGGTATATTACAGTACAAAAAAACGACTCATATATAATTTAAGATGGGCGCCCTCACAAAGTATGCAATTATAATATAATAATCTTAATTATAATACGTAGGTAACAAAATAATAATAATACAGTGACAAACACACTTAATAATAAAAGAGACACAGCTCCCGTTACCTCGGTATACTTGAGTCCCGTTGGATTCTATCCCACGCGACCGTGGACAATTCTCTACACGTGCGACAGGAACTCAAGTATACAGATGACTGCAGTTGGAAACGACGTCAACATACAGGGACGAGTCCCGGATACACAGAAACACGTGTTTGGTGGCGAATCACAAAAAAAAACAATACGCATAAGGCGTTATGGGAAGACTCGCCCTACGGGAGTCACACGAAGACTGCACTGCTGAGTTCGAGAATATTCTCTACGGTCCCGGTGAACATATCGATCCGATAAGATATTAGACCGGTTCCGGGCACGCAGAGAATATAGGCCGTGAGTCTCGAACATTAAAGTAAAAACTATATTTTTGTTTGAAGTATGATAAACTTGTAAATATTTGTTGAGTCATTGGTCTTAAATATTGACTACTGCAACTAGTAACTTTAAACTGTAGGTACCTACTAGGTACTTAAAATGATTCAGTTTCAAACAAAATAATATTAAATGTTTATATATTATATTAATATTTTAATATGTTAATATATTATATACTTAAATACTTCATTAGTATTATTACCTGTAAAATGATATATTAGTATTTCCATCTCGCTTCACCTTGCCAGCATAATTAATGCATGTCGCTACTGCACAACACGATCCACCTTTGGGTTTTGACAATTTTGTAGCCATATTGTCTTAAATTGACTTGAATTCATAAACTATTTTAATAATAATCGTGAAATCGTACATAAATTAAATCGTACGGTTCTGAACAAAAAAAAATTATGAGAACATTGTGAACATAACACGCAAAGTCGCAAACACTGTAGCTGATATCTAATAAGCAAACATTGTACTTCGGCTGACGTCACGGCGTAGTTGCCCCCACTCCTATAATTTTATAATTTCTAAATGAGGCAACCTCTATTATCTATAAACCTTGAGCTGATAGAGTAATAATAAAATCTCTTATCATGTGATAACATTATTGGTAAAATATCTTATCAATGTGTTTGTGGTGGACCTCCACCACAGTGCTCTCTCACCGCGCCGCGGCGGCACCCGTTGGCAACCGTGTACAGCGACGCGCCTCCATCGCGTACCTCCAACGACCGGAGCTCGAGCCCGCGCTCTCTCTCGTTCTCCGACCGTCGTATGCGACTGATACAACGCCGTCTCCCGAACCTTTCTCGACGCGCTCGCGTTTCCCGTCCGGCCTCGCGCCTTTTTATCGTTCGCGCTTGACACTGTTGCGTGAAATGTTCACGCGCGACTTTTTCGCGTATTTACCTTGTATTTTGTTGTTACGCGTTCGTCTTTTTAATTGTTACGCGCACACGCGCTGCCATTTTTATAACCACGTGTTTCATTTAATAAAAGCTACGTAATTTAATTAAAGTGCGTTGTTCCTCTATTATTATCTTATACGCTGGTATAACGTTGACCGCGACTCACCTCGCGCAGTGCCAACGTCAGTTTACCACATGTTATATCATTATCAGTTATAGGTTACGTAAACGATTGGGCGGCGCTAAGAAAAAAAAATATCGGCGGCGGCGGTGACTGTGGGTGGGCGAGGGTTGCGGTGTTGTCTGGGCGGAGGGTGGTGGGGGCTACGGCTGGGCGGAGGGTCGTGGGGGAGTCTCGGCTGCGGCGGATCCGGCGGGTCGCGGGGGTGGCTGTGCGGCGGCGGCGACTACTGAGATGGCGGTAGATCGGTCAGGTCGCGGGGGGAGGGTGTGTTTGTCGACTGGTCTCGGAGGGTGAGGGTGTGTTTGAACCTACCTTTCCATTCTACTACTGTGTATTTATTTATGTGAATTATTATTATTATTATTTTTTTTTAGTTCAGTATGTCTTCAAGTAACGAAATTATTACTATACCCACTATTTTGGATGATAATGATTTTACAAACCATCAACATGCTATTAGTAATTTATTAAAATCTTTATCACCATTTCGTAGAACTGAAATTAATGTTAGTCAAGTTGTGGAGTTTTATCCTCATATAGTAGTTGATTCAGAACTAAACAGAATGAAAGACCCATGCGGAAATTTATTTTGCGTGCGACTGTCAATACAGAATGATCAAACAACTGAATCTACTGGTTGGTGTTCATATCACTGCTACATAACTCATTCTGATGGTTCCAATAATCGTGGTTATGAGTCATTATATACTGTACATAGATTTGAATCAAGTATAAGCTATCGAAATTGGTTTAAAAAAGAACATTGCTACAATTGCAAACGGTATTTAGCAAGAGGAGTGTACTTATTTGAACCAAAAGATATTTTTCGTATTAATGAAAACTGTGTACAAAGCGTAGAGGAACATTTTCCTATAGCTGATCGGTATAGGATTTATTGGTCTAAATGTTTTTTAGAGTGTGTTGCACATTTTTAAAATGAAATTATAAATATATTTTATTTGTATACCTATTTATTATCAATGTTTATAATTAAAAATTATACACGTGTGTGAATTATATTAAACACAAATGTTTAGTAAAATACTACTACGAAATGTGTAGTAGAACATTCTAAAATAAAACTAACATTTACGTAAAAATAAAAATTAACATGAAATGTAGTCTGTAAGAGTTGGATAGTAATGATATTTTTTTATATATTTAAGTTTATATGGTAACCCTAATCTTTTATTTATTATAATCCTATCATATTTCGATTTTTACTACACGCCTTAACCCACTAGACTACATGTTCACGAAATATTACATCAAGTATTTACACATATAATTTGTTTAGTATAATTTAATATTTTATTTTATTATTACATCTTATACATGAATTAAAATGTATTAACCGACAACATCATACGATTTTTCTGATTTACAATTACAATCATGATTATTTTTAACATTCTCTATAAACTGGTTTCCTTTATATAATAATACAAATGTACAATTTGGATTCGACTTAGAATGTTCAAACCATGTATCACCACTTCCTAGCATCCAGTTTTTTATAATCAAACCACAAAAGAAGCATTGTACCATATCTTGTGTTCCTGTATACTTAAAACCGCATACAGCAAGCGAATATTTATCTTTCAATAAAGTTGATGGACATGATTCGTATGTTATAAGTCTTGATAAAAAACTAGAATATTCTGGGTAAACTGGATATGGATTATTTCGTACTACATATAGTAATGATGGAAAATCTTTAGAATATTTTAATATTTTATGTTTATAGTAAAATTATTTTATAGAAATAATACTTTAAATATTAAAAAAATAATTGTGACTATGCTCGAAATAAAAAAACAACTTCACCGGACAATGATTAGTACGCAACTGATAATATGCAATGAAAATATGAATAAGGTTGATTTATTTTTTTATGAGCACTCTACTATCGACTACTATACAATATGTCGGCTGACGATTGTGAACTTTGAGACATTATGATACATACAAAATATACATACGAAAATAGAATTGTCTAAGGACTTTATCAATTGATTTTTTTATTTATATTAATTTTATCTGTGTGTAAATTATATTGAACACTATGATCTAATATTGTATCATAGAAATGTGTAATCAGTGGCACCGAACCCATGTATTAGGTGTGGCAGTCGCCACACCTTTTTAAGGGGGGTAGGTGGTCCGAGGACTGGGAACTTTAAAGTTAAAACTTAAGTTTTGTGATAGAAAACCAGTCTTGGAACAGTAGAACAGTAGTAATTGTTTAGTTATCAAGATAGAGCAAAGAGTTTTCCTTCATCTAACACATAGACTATTAGTATTAGCATTTAGCATATCAGCTGTATCTAATGGTATTGTACATTTTTTACATTTATTAGGTAATTTGTGGCATTTTTATATGAGAACTGAGAACTAATTAATGATATTAAGAATTAACTTTAAGCACCAGCTAAGCCAGGGGTCGCCAACCTTTTCAATTAAGTGAGCTACATTCGAAATTCCAAGTCTTTGGTTATCATCTAGGTCTAGGTCTCTAGGAGATTTGTTTGATGAGCAGAAAAAAAAAAACATCGTTGTAAAATCAATAAATTCATCACTCCGTTCAGAATATAAGGCCCGTTTCACATGGACGCATATCATACGCGACGTATCGTACGCTCGCGTACGATACGCGTCCATGTGAAACAGCCCTAAAAGTCTTAAAAATAAAATAATTAAATATTCCAACCATCGCAATTGCCCAGTAATGGGAAATACTAAATAATAAATTCCTAGAATAGAATATACCAATTCGTATTATCCGATAATATTATGCGATCGACCGATAATGGTTAACTGCTGGAAAGATAAAAATAGAAAATAGTTATTATTTGTAAACAATAAAACTGACTGGAGCGCGCGCGTATGTGTGTTATACATCGGTATTATTTTTCATTTGTAAATGTTTAATTGAGTACAAGTTTATTCGAGTGTTTATTAATTATTATATATATAATACATTGACATTATTGTTAATTGTCATAATGAAGTGTATTATGACAACGCGATTTTAAGAAGATGAATACGTGCAATTGGAATCGACATCTTATGGCATGCAAAATAAAACATAATGGAAGGTCCCAAAGTTTAGACAGGTTAAACTATTTTATCAAAGCAAATAAAAACGGTAAGTATGTATTGTTATAGTATTTAAATTTAACTTTTAAGAGAAATATTTTATTTTATCGAGCAATATTCGTTCTCTCTCTCAAACCCACGCACAACATAGATAAAACGCTTTCGACTTTCGTTTTTTTTTTATGACTTGTATAAAGAGTATTATATATTTATGTATGTAATATAAAAAGTAAAATCATCTTTTACTAAAATCATAGAGGGCAATATTTTTGAGGTTTAACTTGTCGGTTATATATTTTATCATTATTTGACTAAGAATTCGGTTTCAAAATAGAAAAAATTTAGAAATTTAAATGTTGTTTAAATTGCTTTAAGAAATATTTTGACATACCTTTACCCTCAAAAATATTATTCTCTATAATTTTTGAAATGGGTTATTACTTATTTTACAAAAACATCAAAAAAATTCTGCGTAAATGCATTTTGTTGCTGCTGATATTGTGGTTATGGAAACTGAACCTTCTACAGACAATGAAACACAAAGTTCAGGTTGTATTAAAATAACTATTAGATAAATATCTAAATTAAATTGTTATATATTTGATTGAGAATATTTTATTTTTAGAAAACCAGTATGGTGAATGTACAAATGAATTAATTGCTAAATCCAGCAACATAGAAAAAGAAGCACCAATAGAGACATGCAGTAACTCAATTGAAAATGAATGTATGTATTTTAAATAAGTTTATAAATAAATTAAATTTAAATTTAATAGTTTTATAAATGTCAATAAGTTAATTGTATGAATAATCATTAGAGTTGTAAATTTAAAACACTGTATTTTTTTTTAGCTTATTCCTAGCATATACCTAGGAGTTTAGATACTTATAAAATACATTTTTAAAGCATACTTAAAATAAAAAAATAAATATTCAAAAATGTTTAAAAAAGTTTAAAAAGGTTTTATAGTCCATTAAATTCACAACTCAATATATAATTGTTTCTAATAACTAGAATTGCTTTATAGAGCAATTTTTATATTTTAATATCTACAAACAATATTTTAAACTTCCATATAATAATTACAATAACAAATGTAACATACCTAACAATATATACATATTTGTTATATGTTTACATAGGTAGTATAAATTTAGTTGCTGCTGATGTTGTGGTTATGGAAACTGAAACTTCTACAGAGTTTATAGATAACCAATATGATGAATTAATAGCTATATCTACCAACAAAGACCTAGAATCACCAATAGAGACTTATAAGAACACTTTTGGAAATGAATGTATGTATAATGAATAAGTTCTTTAAATTATTTTTTTATTAATCGCTATATTAAAAACATTATCAACTTCTATACTTCTATATATTGAAATTACTAATAAAGTAATAAATAATAATAAATGATTATGAAATAAAAGTGTAATAGATACTCATCGATCTAATAAATATATAAAAAAATTATTATTTTTATAGTGGGTAATTATGTTTTATTTGTATCTGATAAATTATATCTTTAATTATTAATTTAGTATCGAAATTTGGAAGTGATCCAGCGATATTCAGTTCTATTCGAACTCAAAGCCTGAGCCCTGAAATACTGGATTATTTGTTCAAATGTGGACCGATGCAGCCATCATCTAGTGAAATGCCCAAAAACTGTTTTCCAAAAGATTCTCATGGGAGATCGTTCCACGATAACTGGTTTTGGAAAAAATTACTTACTGGAGAATTAATTCGAAGAAAGTGGTTGTCATATTCAAAAATTCAAAATCGACTGTATTGTCTTAATTGTGCGCTATTTGGAAAAAATAGAAAATGTCATTGGGTGTGAGATGGGTTTGCAGAATGGAAAAATGGCCCTATTAAAATTACGAGACATGAAATAACCGAAAATCATGTATTTGCTTCAATTATAGCATCATATAAGGAAGCTGCTTTTCCACTTTTACCTTCATTAAAAGAAAATGAAATGAAAAAAATAGTACAGAACAAGGAGGTTATCAGACATTTAATTGACATAGTGTTGTATTTGGGAAGACACTGTTTACCTTTTAGAGGTCATAGAGAGGGTTGGAAAGATGATGTTCGTGGAAATTTTAAAGATTTAGCTATCTTATTGGCAAAGTATTCACCTCCATTATCATGTCATTTAACTGAAGTTCAAATTAGGGGAAAACATACACAAAATTTTATATCATGGAATCGACAAAATCAGTTGATATTAGCTATTGCAACTAATATTCGTAATACAATAAAAAATGAAATTTTGAATGCAAAATTTTTTTCTCTATCTTTAGATACCACATTTGACGTGTCAAGAAAAGATCAATTGTCGCTAGTTATTCGGTATATAAATAAAAGTAACGGTGTAATCGATGAACGGTTAATAGCTGTTAAAGAAACATTAATGACTACTGGTCAACATTTATTTACAGTTCTTGATGATATATGTAAAGACATGTGTTTAGATTGGAAAACTTATCTAATTGGGCAATATTATGATGGTTCTGCCTCAATGAGAGGTGCATACAATGGCTTACAAGCTATTGTAAAAGAGTATAATTCATCAGCTACTTACGTTTGGTGTTGGGCACACAAATTTAATTTGGTTATAGTCGATGCTGTAAGTTCCTGTTCACAAGCTAGAGACTTATTTGGTACATTGGAAACACTTTATGATTATATAGGCAGTAGTAAGAAGCGAGTAGGACTTTACTCGGCGTCCCAAAGAAAAATATATCCTGGAAAGCCACTGCGAAGACTAAAAAGAGTAGATACTACCCGATGGACATCACACTCAGCTGCTCTTTGTACGGTTTTCGATAAATATGATTCAATCATTGATACATTAGAGGATTTACAACACGATTCTGATCGTATATCGAGTGTCAAAGCTAGTAGCTTGATAAATTATTTATTGTCCGAGCGTTTTATACTAACCGGTTTTATTTTTAAGCAAATTTTTGAATTAACTAGCCCTTAAACTAAATTTTTGCAAGGTGTTAATATTGATTTGCTGGGTGCTAGTGAGTACGTAAAATTGATATTAGAAAAAATTCATACATTCAGAAGTGAGCATCAATTTAAAAAATTGGTAGAAGATAAAAATACATTTATAGCGTCTAAAGCGAATGAATTATCATTCACTCCATTATCATTAAACAGGATAAGAAAAAAAAAAATAATCCCAGGAGAAAATATAGCAGATGAACATATCAGTTGTCCAATCAAAAATTTTCAAGTTAATACTTACTATACAATAATTGATATTGTAAGTACGCAAATATTAGAGCGATTCAATGATCAATCTACTCCACTTTATAAAGATATTTCACTTTTTCATGAAAAAAGATTAAAAGAAGTAGCAGAGCAGTCAAATATACCTACTGATGCTTTTGATGGGTTTGAAATGGTCTATGGGAAATTTGTACAAGCTGATGATTTAAGACGTGAATATAAACAATTTTAAGATTCATATTTTATGTTTAAAAAATGAATGATACTACCAGAAAAAATTCACAAAACAGATGATATCGATGATATCGATGAAGAAATAGAAACAAGTGATAATACTGAAAGTGATATTGATTCAGAAGATCTAGATTTAGCAACAAACCAAGGAAATATTTCAACGGTTTTTAAGGTGTGTCACCAAAATGATTTAAAAGAAGTGTTTCCATCCATTTATATTGCATTATGTGTATGTTTAACTTTACCGGTTTCAAGTTCTTCTCCTGAAAGAGCTTTTTCTAAATTGAAGCTAATTAAAAGTAGATTGAGAAGTACTATGGGAGAAGATAGATTAGAATCACTTATGCTTATATCATGTGAAAAAGATATTAACATTGATAATGAAGAGGTTATAAAAACCCTTAAAACGCTTATAGTACTGTTCTTAAAAATCTATTATAAAAAACAATTATCTAACAGTTTTTTTTTTTTAAATTTTATAATGTATATAATATATATTAATATTATTAATTATATTTTATTATTACACATTTGTTAAATTATAAATTTTATTTTTATTTGTACCAATATAATCTTTGATTGCAAATATAAAATGTATGAATGTTGATTATAAAATAAAAATTTATTGCTGTAAGGGGGGGGGGGGTAGCCCCCACTTTTTGGGTGTACATTTATAAGAAGGTAGGTGATATTTTTTTTTACTCGCCACACTAAAAAAAATATAGTTCGGCGCCACTGTGTGTAATGTAACGTAAATAATATCATGTAACAGTGTATTTACACTAAAGGTTTTTTTTATTCAAAACACTTAATTTATAACATACACAGTTTAACATTTATATAAGTTTTTTTACTTCTCTGTTAAGAGGTACATATTCTATAATACGATCATGAATTAAAAGACAGTAAGCACTGACACCATCTAGATTTTCCATAGATTCAATTTGTATAGTAACGTCAACAGTTGAAGCTGTACCTGTATTATCTTGTTTTGAAGTATCTATTACAGCAATAGGTGCTCGTATTTCGAAATCAGCTGGACTCAATACCGGTTTACTATCATCTTTTCCATAATATGATTCTCGAAATGACGTATACATATTGTTGGCAACACTGACTCCGCGCAAGGATACCCTTCCTTGCGCTTCCTATTAGTTTTTAAGTTAGTCTAAGTTCTGGCGACCACAGCGGTGGTACGTTCAAAGTGCGCCATACCCAACATTAGGCATATGTGTCGCTCATTCTTAATACAAATAGTTTATTTACTTGTGTTGATTATTAATAAATGTGTTGAACTTTATATTGTGTGTTACTGTTTAAACCCTGACAACAATTCAGAAGTGGGATCAACGAAAGAAGTCGCTCGTGTCACGAGGTCGTATTTTCGTATTGACCGTTGACGCCGCAGCAAAAGTGAGGTTATGTTCGGCGAAGTACCAAGTAAACAAATACGTTCTTATCATAACCAATAATGGGTGACGAAGATGGTAATGTCCCAAACGTGGGTCCAGCACTGACGTACGTTGAATTGTTCAGCCAGGTAACTCAGCTGCGTGAACAAATTCAGCAGTTGGTAAGTCGTGAACAGGTTAGTGCGCCAGCAACTCCCGTAGCGGATTTTCGAGTGTTTCCTAATCTGAACCAGTTCGTTAGTGTTTTCAACGGAAAAGAGTCGACTCAAGAGGCGAGAGTGTGGCTCGACACAATAAGAGGCATTGCTGATCTGAACGGATGGCCCTTTAATTATCGGATACAGTACGTGCGTGCTGGAGCGGCGCTAAACTGGTATACCGGACGAGAGTTTAGTAATTGGAGTGCTGTTGAAACCCAATTCAAACGAATATTCATACGGGAATTACGGACGTCGGATAAGTGGGACGCGTTGAAAGGACGGTTCCAGTTGAAAACTGAACACTTAATGGACTATGTCATGGACAAAATAAGATTGTGCCGAGACCTTCAACTGACATTCTCAGATACTCGAGATCATGTGTTGGAAGGCGTGTTTGCTCGTGAGCTGGCTATGTACGCGCTGGCTAGGGTACATACGTGTGAAGAGGAGCTAATAATTGACATGTTGGACTTGCAGCGATTATCGGACCGCCGCAACATACTTTTTGGACCAACTGGATTGCAATCGGTAAAACAAAACGCCGGTACAGGAGTAGGGAAACCGGACAAAACCGAAGCGCTGAGTGTGGGGAACAAAACCACTACACTTCAACCACAGTTGGGTAAAGTTAAAGTGTCTAATAATGTTGGACCAAAGTGTTTCAACTGTAATTGTTACGGACACATAAGCCACGATTGTCTGAAGCCCAAAAGACCATTGAAGTGTTCAAAGTGCGGGGCTGATGGACATACACGGGGAAAATGTACTACGGAGACTGAAGAAATTCCTCGAGTACATCAAGTCCAAACGTTGGGGAAAGTATCATCACTTAACTCTTATGTTAAAACAATTTTTGTTAATGGTAATCAGTTACAGGGACTCATTGACACCGGCTGTTCTGTATATATAATCCGTATCAGTTCAGCAGAGCAGAGCGGGATCAGATGGGAACCAGCAGTACCATTGTTCGTGGTTGGTGACATACACACACAGGGAACGACCACTGTAGGACAAGCAATGGCTAACATCCAGGTTGGAGAGGTCGAGACGAAAGATCATCTGGTTCTGGTGATCCCAGACAAGTCCATACCCACGACGTGCTTGTCGGACGTGACTGGTTGGACTTACCTTCAGTAAGTTACTATAAGGGTAATAATGAACTTGTTATAGTGCCTACCACAGCAGATCCACAGCTCATAAAGGAACCACCCAATCAAGAGGAAGGCTTAGACATTAGCAAAATGAATATGTGTCTGGTTGGTAGCTCTCAGTGTGCATTATTGGGTTGGCATACAAACCAGGTTACTGGAGAGACAACTGGTAATCGCGAACAATGTATACAATTCACTACTGTGCATGGGCAGGAACCAATTGCAGCAAGTGAAGTACATATTGATGACAGCATAGGCCCAGAAGGACGGGAAGAGTTAATGCTGTTAATCAATGAGTACAGGGATGTCTTCGCTAAGAATCTAAAGGAACTCGGTTGCACTAATTTGATTAGAGTGGATTTGACCGAAAACGCAAATAGTGTACCATTTATGTGTTATCCGTATAAAACATCAGCTTATGACCGCCAGTGTATATCAGCAATAATGAAAGAATGGAAAGAGAGTGGCATAATTACTGAAACACAGTCTCCGTATACCAGTCCAGTACTGTTGGTCAACAAAATTACAGTCGACCGTCGTTTGTGTATTGATTATCGTAGGTTGAATAAGCAGTTAGTTGGTTTACCCTATCCAATGCCAAACATAGATGAAGAGCTGAGTGCACTTTCTCATGGTAAAATGTTTGCCACATTGGATTTATCAAACGGGTACTTGCAAATTCCGTTGAATTAAGATGCCAAACAAAAAACAGCGTTTATTACTCCAGATGAGACGACACAGTTCGAAAGATTACCGTTTAGTTTGAAGAACGCTCTTGCTGTATTTTGGAAATTAATGCAAAAGGTTTTCCATGACTTGAAAGTTAACGGTGTACTACGGTACTACTTAGATGATATGATCATCCCAGCCGAAAACTGGAAGGATCTACTTGGGAAACTCAGGTTGGTGTTTGAGGCGCTCAAAGGTGCCAAGCTAACATTAAAACCAAGCAAATGCAATTTTGGAAAAATTGAGTTAGAGTTTCTTTGTTTCAAAGTATCTGTGGGAACAGTCAGTCCTGGAAAAAAGCAAACGCTATTGGGGATTTTGCTCAACCTTCGGATGTACATGACCTACGACGCTTTCTTGGACTGGCCGGTTTTTTTAGACGGTTTATACACAAGTATGCTCACCTAGCAGAATCATTAACTCGTCTAACAAAAAAGGGTGAACCTTTCCTATGGGCAGAGGAACAAGAAAGAGCGTTCAATGAACTGAAACGTCTGCTAACCAGTAAACCTGTGTTGAAAATGTTCAACCAAGATTCACCGATTACCGAAGTGCATACCGACGCTTGTGCCGACGGGTTGGCAGGTATGTTACTTCAAGGGGATACGGATAAGATGTTACACTTAGTCTACTTTGTGAGTAAGAAGACTACTCCGGTAGAGCGCCACTATCATTCAAGTCGTTTGGAATTGATGGCAATCGTATGGACACTGGAAAGGCTACGATCGTTTTTATTGTGCAGAAGGTTCACGATTTTTACTGACTGTCAAGCGTTGATTTACTTGAACGAATATAAAACCACAAAACATCAGATTGCCCGATGGTTTGACCGGTTACAGGAGTTCGATTTTGAAGTGCGGTATCGGCCCGGTCCATGTATGAGCCATGTAGACGCTCTAAGCAGAGCACCAGTAGAAGAGGCGAACACTTCAGAGGGTCAAGAGCATGATGCTTACCCCCAGGCTTTCACATTAATCACTTTATCTGAAAGAGTACTATATATGCAACAAGGTGATGTGCACACTCGTGAAGTTATTAGAATTTTGATGATGGATGAGAGAGAGCAGAACAAAGGAGAAAACGGGATAGTAAGCGAGTTCAAGTTGCAGAATGGAATACTGTATCGTACAGTGAAAGGAAGAGACCTGTTCGTTGTACCGAAATCTATGCGAAAGGGACTGGTGATTGCTGCTCGTGATTTGTCAGGGCACTTCGCGGCTGACCGCACAATTCAGAAGTTACAGAAAGACTACTGGTTTGCAAACATGAGGAGGTACGTTAAGCAGCATATCAGGATGTGTGTAGACTGCTTAGTGTGTAAGAAGCCGGGTGGCAAGAAACCAGGGTTTTTACATCCTATACCGCCAGGGGCTCGCCCCTTTGCAGTAGTACATATGGATCATGTAGGACCATTTGAGACAACAAAAAAAAAAGAACAAGTATATCCTCGTGGTGGTTGACAACTTGACCAAGCATTTGTATCCGACCAGGAGTACAACGACACAAGAGGTCATTAAGAACCTATCTGAGTTAGTAAGGGTACGAGGTGCTCCAGACCGAGGTACCGGCTTCACATCGAAAAGTTTTGAGGAGTTTTGCTAGGTCCATTCAATTAAACATACATTGAACTCTTCCAGACACCCGCAAGCGAACGAGTAGGTGGAGAGAGTGAATCGGACATTAGTAAGCACTTTAATGATATATACTGATAAGCATACTCATTGGGACAGGGCTGTCAAAGATGTAGAGATGTATTTGAACTGTGCGTACAATAAGACTACTGAGAGGACACCTTATGAACTCTTACATGGGTACACTCCTAAATTGACCAACTGTGTGGTACAGAGTTTAGGTTTAAACAGTACTGCGTGTCAAGACACAAAGATGGTCCAACAAGAGGCAAGGGATAGAATTAAGGAGAAACAAAAGGTCATGGCAGAGTACTACAACCGCAAACGAGTGAACAATGTGGTGTTCGATACTGGAGAGGTTGTGGCCATGTCTGCGCCACCAATAGCTGGGGAAGTGTCAAAACTACAGGGGTCCTTTACAAGTACTTAAAGTACTTCCTAACGACACCTACCGAGTTGCCAGTGTGTCCAGAGATGGTGGACGCGTCTTCAGAACGACTGATCACGTATTACAGTTGAAGCAGTGGCGACTGGTTGAAGATCAAGGTGACATCGAAGGGGAAAACAACAGTACGTTCCACAGTTCAGATGAAGAAACCGCACACACCGACAACAGTATCGCAGAGCAGACCGATATACAGCGTGATGAGGTACCAGAAGACACACCAAACCAAAGAGTCAAACGTCGACCAGCCAATTTGGAAGACTATGTCTAAGGAGAGTCAATACGAGGACGTTGGTGTCAGGACGGCCGAGTTGTTGGCAACACTGACTCCGCACAAGGATACCCTTCCTTGCGCTTCCTATTAGTTTTTAAGTTAGTCTAAGTTCTGGCGACCACAGCGGTGGTACGTTCAAAGTGCGCCATACCCAACATCAGGCATATGTGCCGCTCATTCTTACAAATAGTTTATTTACTTGTGTTGATTATTAATAAATATGTTGAACTTTATATTGTGTGTTACTGTTTAAACCCTGACAACAATATTATATAACACAGCATAATTTTTTTTAGTAAAATCTAAATTTAAATTTTCATACGGATAAATAACAGAGTTCAAAATAACTTTAATGTTAGTTAATTTACAATGATCAAAAATACTTGGATCTATAATTATATTGTTTTTTCGATTCTTTTGCAAACCTATTACAACAAATCGTAGTTTTTCTAATTTTGATGCAGTTTTTAAATTCCAAACTATATTTTTAGAGTTACCGAGAATTAACGGCGTTTATATCAATATTTTTCGATGATCTAAAATTTGATAGACCTTCTTTCCCATATATTTTTTTTTTAAATCCTAACAGACTTGCTAGA
Organism: Sipha maydis; assembly: GCA_034509805.1. Classification (NCBI taxonomy): domain Eukaryota; kingdom Metazoa; phylum Arthropoda; class Insecta; order Hemiptera; family Aphididae; genus Sipha; species Sipha maydis. The sequence continues at coordinate 32,087 of JASXSY010002566.1, read as the reverse complement.
CTGTTTTCAATTGTAAAATCTATTGGGTAATTACAATTAATTACATATTTCATACGAGTGATATAAGTATTCATGGTAAAATCTATAGGGTCATTATACTTTTTGTCGTGTCCATATATATTATTTATACGTTCATTATCTTCATGTATTTGGTTGCAAATATATTGAGTAATATCTTCAATCTCGTAACAACCGAAACGAAGTTTAATATCTGAATTTCGTTGCTGTATAATAATACGAAAATTGTTATTTGTTTCATTCACATTTGGAAACATATTAAATGTATGCAAACATAATAGTGCGATTTCGGAAATTTCGGGTACATTTATTGCTGGAAAATAAGTTGATGATAAAGATGTCATTTTACCTGACATACTTACAGTAATCGATTCATCCATTTTATTGTTTTAGGATTTAATAGGTCTAATACGTAATATAACCGTTATTTCACCGTTAGAAATAATAGGATTGTTTTTATCATCAACTAATTCAATTTTTATTTTTTTAATAATTGCTGTCTTAAGTTTAAAATATAAAAAATTAATGGGTGATTTAATTATTGTAGTTCCTGTCTTTTCATGAGGGAAAAATGCATATATTGAATGTGATGATTGACCATTATCGAATGAACCTTTAACTATATTACACATTACTTTTATAGAATTAACATTTTCTGTTTTATAAATAATTTGATCTGCTTGAAAATATTGGTATTTTATTTTCTGAAATCCTATTGCACTTGCTAAACTGTTTTCAATTGTAAAATCTATAGAACAATATCAATTAAGTCTACACTTCAAAGGAGTACTTCTAATTTCTAAATTAAATCTTATTAGCATACCATATGCAGCATGATACTGTTAAAGTATTTCTTGTATATGTTCATTAATATCTTTAATGCATTAAACCCAGGAGGAATTTTAATTTTCAAATGTTTATCTTTTCCATCTTCATCATTTTCAATTTGTATTGTGTTATTAGTTTCATCTATAAGAATTACATATTCCTTTACAGATGCGTTTAAACTAACATGAGCAATTTCAGAACCTCCATTTACATTTATTACCGGGGAATAAGTTGATGTTAGTGTGGAATTATTGTCCGATATTCTTAATATAATTGATTCATCCATTTTAAAAACTCAATACACAGATGTCCACAAATAAATGTATTATATTTTTGATAATTTGTATAATTATACAAAATATTCTTACCATTAAAATAATTTTGAAGTTCAATCGGAGGTGCAAGATCACCAAACGGGTCAAAATAAATAATTTTATCTTTAAATCAGTAATTACTAAGCCAGTGAGTACCACTGCCTGAAGATGAATCCAAGTTTATTATGGCACATTCAATATTATACGGTTTTTTTGGTAAGTTATCTCGTGAAAAGACACAGCAAAAATGATTGATTTTCAACTTTTTAACGTAATTTATAATATCTTCATTGGAGAGAAGTCTGTTCGGTAACATTAGTTTATAATTCTTTTATCATCATTAGCGCTAAGTGCAAGTTTAGTAATCGATTTAGAATAAACAAAATGATTATTAGACTGTATGCAATTCATAGTTTTATATCCAATTTCATTTGAACTTATTTCATTTTTAATATAAGCATTTAATATACCTAAATATTCTTTGAATTTAATATTTTCTTTAACCACATACTTTTTTACACCTTTAGCTTTTTTTACTTCTTTTTCATTCACTCTGTAAACATATAACTTAGGACGTGACGTTATAAATTTCAATAAAATTTGAGCTTTCATTTCATCCTTAAAAAATCCTGGTTTAATTTTTTTTGTATCATTATTACAATAATGGCTTTTAGGATAATTTGAGGTATCAAAATAAGAAAATAATTTATATTTTATGTCATCAAAAAAATTATGTGTTTTTATTTCGTAAACTAGTGAATCAGTATCTGAATACACAATATTAATCCTCTTTCCATACATTTGTTTCATTGTATTGTAATGAAAATCATACATAATCGTTTTTGAAATATCTAATATGCTAAATCCTACATATATGGGCTTATCAAATTTAATTTTTTCTTTAAACGTATGAATTACCATTAATTGTTTAGGGTATATTGTTCTATCCTTGAAATTAGCTTTCATCATTAAACGATGAGCCTTTTTCTCATTAGAAACGAGGGTCATCGACATTTGATTTCCTAAATTTTGTATAGATTTCCCAAACACGCTATTTATTAGTAACTCCCAAAATTGACTCTCAAATTCATTTTGTGAATTAATTCTCATATCAGTACATAATTCAATATATGGTGCCATCCATTTCGATTGGCAAAAACGTAGAATTCTATGAACTTTTGTTACAACTAACCCATTAGCAGTGCTGTAAAGTATTTGAGTAAAAGTATTTGAATAAAAGTATTCAAATACTTTTTTAAGTATTGAACAATTTTTTAAATACTTTCAGAGCGAAGTATATTCAATGGTATTTTAAATACTTTTTTTCCTATTGAATACTTATTTGTATTGAATACTTTGTTTTTTTTTTCGAAAATTTTATTTTGATTCAAAATATTTGGTTAAAAAAATATTGCCAACTATAATCAAAGCCCGAATGTTTTTAAAAACCAGGTTTCCAAAAATAGATATTCAATAACAAAATTCCTTTTATATTATTAGATAGGTAGCTGTTAATATCAGATACGATATATATGGAATTACAAGAATAACATAGATTTATCTACAAATCACTATATAGCTTTAGCCAACAGTGTATTTATTTATTAATAAAATTAGATTTGTGTTTATAACCTTTTTTTTCCGTTTGAATCGACCACGCCACGGGAACTGCTTTCGCATTGCTTCCGTGCCGTTGCTGTTGTGTTTACGACCTACTGGCTACTACAATTCAAGTTTTAATATGAATAATTCCAGCCATAATACTGATGATGAAAGATATCAAAATGTTAGTTTACGATGGCCTTATTACTTTAAATATTTTAAAGTAAGTACTACGAATAATAGACAATAAGTTACAATAATAGACAATAAGTAACACTCCGCTACCAAGTAGCGCTTCAGTGGAGCAAGTATTTAGTGTGAGTGGAGCAACCATGACTAAAAAAAGAAACTCTATGACTGATGGAAATTTTGAAAACATTATATTTTTAAAATGTAATAAACATTTATTTAATAAATCAATAAAAAAAAAATTAAATCTACTATGTTTCTATATTACATTAATTAGAAATCTACTTTAAAAAACAAATTCCTAATACTTTTTTAGAGTATTTGAGTAGTATTTGAAATATTATAAAATTAAAGTATTTGAGTATTTACTTAAATACTTTTTAAAAGTATTCTTTACAGCTCTGCCCATTAGCAATAGCTTGTTTTAAATTTCTATAATGTACAATGTAATTATATTTTGGTTCTAAAGTTGTAAGAAGCTTTTTTACTTTCGAATTGGGTGGAAATTTGTTTTCCGGTAAAAATGAAAAATCGTTATGAAGTTTATGTAGTTCTTTAGGATAATCAATGTCTACTTCCAAAATGTACCCATACTTAGCATCATTTTCAATATTTGTTACATCTATTGTTAAATCGTTAAACCATTCAAAATTTTTATAGGGTAAACTAGACAACATAGACTTCCCGTATAAATTTACACAATCTAGATACGTCAACCATGTAATAAAAATTAGGTCTACTATAGAAGAAAATAGGTCTATTTTTATTATAAATTAGATTTTTAATATTAGGTATATTAGCGGTTACATGTCTTTTAACTGAATGACAAATCCCTCCACGTATTCTTTGTTCCAACATCAATTGCATGTTATAATCTTTTAACCGTTCTAGTTTAACCTTAGTAAGGTTTAACATGTATTCAAAAGCAAGTCCTGGAGCGGTCATAAAATAAGACGGATCCAATTTAAACGTTATTAAACAAAGATCTCTAAAATTTTCGAAAACATCAGTAAAAAGACATAGGTACATAGATAAAAATACATCTGTCGCTAAAGGTATGATTTGGCTAGAGTAACCGAAAAATAATCTCAGTCGGGGTCGCGGTCGCAAATTGCCTAAGTGGTTTCTTTTCAGCGATAACAACTGTGACTATTTACCCTAGGACATAAACCTACCAATGCATATCATGTTACTTTATGATAATAGAAATTCGGTACTACTGAATGATAACAGCTAATAATTAATAATTGAAAGAATGATATTATCATTAACAAATATTGATAAGTATATTGGGTTGATTTATATTTGACTATATAATACCTTGGTATTTTAAGTTTTATTAATTTAAAAACAAAAACATGGAAAACAACCATCTAATTTAATGGTTACTACTAGAAGAAGCAGATGACGAAGATACTATGCTACAGTTTTTGGTTAATCAAAAAACAAAAACTAGTCCCAACCCTATATTTAAAAGAAGAAAAACAGAAGGATATCATCAGATTCTGATTAACGGACATCTTCGACAATTTCTTGAAGAATATTATCCAAAAAACTCAAATATGGCGCCAAAAACCATTTTGTAGGTTTAGTTAAAGCACTTGAATCTGTTCCTTGTTTTCTAGCCCAGTGGTCGGCAACCGGCGGCCCGCGGGCCGCATCCGGCCGGCGAGTCTATTAAATACGGCCCGCTTTAATTCTATAACAACGAAATTTAATTGAATATCATATCAAAAAAAATCATATTGTATAAATATAATTGAACGTTTCTATCAGTCATATTTTATAATAGTAGATATACCTTGACACTTTGACAGTTACCGATAAGATAGACTAGATACGATGAGTGTATTTGGGTTATAATCTCAATTTTCGATTGTGCTTAGTAACATTGCGTTTTTCATACGGGTATGTACGGTTTGCGTCGTGAGTAATTTCTATAACATTTTAATTTATACTTTATATTTTATTTTAGTAATCGTTTATTTGGCTGTTAATTTAAATTTTAAACTAATTAAAATGAATGTCAGTAAAAAAAGAAAAATAGATTCTGAATGTCGTGTATTTCAACATAAATGGATCAATCAATACTTTGTTATTGAAAATAAAGGAAAAGTCATGTGCCTTGTTTGTCGTGAATTAATTTCTGTATTGAAAGAATACAATATTAAACGGCATTATGAATCCAAGCATAAAGTTAAATATGACTCCTTATACGGACAGTTAAAAGAAATTGAAGTTAATAAACTACAAAAAGCTCTAAACGGAGAACAAACGATCTTTTCAAAAATAACTACTCAAAATAAAGCCATTATTTCTGCTAGTGTGAATGTAGCTATGTTAATTGCGAAAGAGTGAAAACCATTTACAGACGCAGAATTTGTCAAAAAATATGTACTAAGCATGGCCGGTAATATTTGTCCAGATATTGTACATAAGTTTGAAGAAGTCCCATTATCTGCTCGTACAATAACAAGACGTATTGAAAATGTTGGTGACAATTTATTAAATCAATTGATAAAAAAAACCAAAACATTTCAATATTTTTCGTTAGCACTTGATGAAAGTACAGATATCGTTGACTCTGCACAGTTAATTGTATTTATACGAGGAATTAATGATAGGTTTGAAATAACTGAAGAAATTGCCGCCGTCAGTACTTTGAAGGGGACGACGTGAGGCGAAGATATTTTTTTACACGTTCAAAACGTTATATCTTCATTAGATCTTCAGTTACATAAGTTGGTTAGCGTAACCACTGACGGAGCAAGAAATATGTCAGGCAAAAATATTGGATTGCAGGCTATTATTATTAATGAAATTAAATTAAAAGAATTGTCACCACCGCTATTTTTTCATTGCATTATTCATCAGCATGCACTTTGCGCCAAAATTATGTCGTGGAATTCAACAATGAAAGATGTAGTATCTATCATCAATTTTATACGAAGCAATGGACTGAATCATAGACAATTTCAAAGTTTTTTGATTGAAACTAATGCAGAATATGGCGATGTATTGTACTACACCGCAGTTAGATGGTTAAGCAGAGGTCATGTACTTCAAAGGTTTTTCGTGTTACGTCAGGAAATATATAATTTTTTGAAAGAAAAAGGAAAGGACGCTTCCATGCTTGAAAATTAAACTTGGATTTCTGAACTGGCTTTTTGTGTTGACATATTGAAGTATATAAATTAAATCAACATAAAACTACAAGGTAAAAATCAACTTATTCCTGATATGTGGTTTCATATTAAATCTTTTGAAATAAAATTGAAGCTATACAAACTCGCATTGCAAAAAATGAATTAACACATTTTCCGAATTGTAAAAAACTTTTGAGTCGTCAAAATTTTCATTATCATCATTTAAATTTGTTGAAGCTATTTCGATACTTCAACAAGAATTTAATAATCGATTTCAAGATTTCCAACGACATTCGCAATATTTTCAACTACTCGCCAATCCGTTTAATATTGATGTTGAAGATATACCTACCTGTTGAGCTTCAAATGGAAATAATAGATTTGCAGCAACAAGATATCTTAAAAGACTCATTCAAAGCATCGCCTTTACTTTTTTTCTCTGAACTTCCTGCATCATTTTCAAAAATTAAAAATATAGCTGCGAAATACTTCAGTATGTTTGGATCCACTTACGTATGTGAACAGGCCTTTTCAAAATGAAAAGAATCTAGCCTGTTTATTTCTTCTGTAAGAATCTTTCAGATTCTTGAATCTTTTTTTACACTCTTCTCCTATAAAATAATATAAAACATTATATTTTTACACAATATTTAACTTTTATTTTTCAATAATATATATGAATAAATTTTAGAGTTTATATACTTAATAATTTTTATACATAATTTATAAATTTTAAATAAATATTAGATAATATCAATAAATACTAAGTAATTAAATAAATAATTACATTTTGACTAGCATAACATAAAAATTAAATAATTTAAGTTACTACAATTATTTATATTATATTATGTATATTATTATATATTATATTATTTATATTTATATTATTAAATAATTATAAATTATTATAATTGAAATTTAAGGTAAAACATATGGTTTAACGTTCAGCGGACGAAAACCGCCTCGCGGGTTGTACCGCAGCACATGGTCCTTTTCCGCCTGAGACCACTCGTTAGGCAGTGGTGGAATCTTCCTTTCCACCGTGGGCACCCCTAGCTTTCTTCCAGTTCCCGGTGCTGGTTCTGGTTTCGGGGTTGATGGCGGTTTTCCGGTCCCTGGTGTCGGCTTGATTTTATTCGGAGCAGGTGCCTTGTACCGCTTTGCCGATCCTGCAGGGCGCCGGACTGCCTGATGAACGGCCCCTCCGCAGGCGTCCCATCCTCGCTGGAACGCTGCTCCAATGACTGGGTCACTGCAGAAGTCCTCCTCACGCATGGCCATCACCATCTCCGCTGTCCACGGGTGGTTCCTGGAGACCACCGCCGCTGTTGCTTGGCGGAGCAGGTCCGCCACCTACTCAACGATAACGGTGCGTTCGGACATTTCGCTCTAAAAACATCGTGCGGTTAGTAATTTGTACGTATAATCATTTCGTCGCTTGACGCAGCAGCTCCGCCACCTGCTCCAAGGTGAGCGGTGAGGTTTTCTTCCCTCCGGATATTTCGTTCTAAAAACATCATGCGGTCAGTAACTTATATATAAATTATTTTACCGTTACGAGTTTCCTAGTTTGTCCTTTGCCCGCTTTAAGCACGACACGTGAAGTTTTCGTGCCGGTGACTGATCGGTAAGAAATACTCCTTTTCCGACTCGTTTTGCAAGTACTACCGGTCCCCACCACTTCGGGGCGAAACCGGCATGGAACCCATCGTGTGCCTTCGACAGATGGTGTGACTTGTAGTAAATTACGTCGCCCTCGCTAAACTTGGAGTCATTGCTATCACCCGCCGTTGGTTTGTCACCTAAAACACGCTGCTCGCGCGCTGACCTCTCCTTTTCATGTATATCGACAAGAACGAGCGTTGATGAAGACAGTGCCCAATCCCCCGGTCTTCTGCATTCTCTGCCAAGAACGAGCGTTGCAGGGGTATAGCCAGTCTGCTCATTACGCCTATTCCTAATCGCAAACAGAATCGGGGCCAGTTTTGTGTCCCAGGAACTATTTTTACCATTCACTAGTTGTGCGCGCAAACCTTTTTTTAGTTCTCGATTACGACGCTCAACGGGATTGGCCCTCGGGTGGTATACCAGAGTCGTCCAACCTTCCGTTCCCCAACTATCTAACGCGCTTTTCATATCGGTTGAGACGAATTGGGGGCCGTTGTCACTGAGACACACGCGTGGATACCGAAACGTGAAAAAAACTCACGTTCGAGTGTTTCGGTATTGTCTTAGTGGTGGCTGTGCCTATTGGGTAAGCCTCGGTCCACCTGCTAAAACAGTTGGTCGCTACTAGTATGTATGCTTTGCCCCTGTGCGTGCGTGGGTAGGGGCCCATCAGATCGATACTAATAACTTCCCATGGTTGTTTTGGTGTTCTAGCGCGCATAGGGTCATCGGGACGTGTGTTAAGTGGTTTCGTGCAAGCGCAAACATGACACGCACCTACGTATAACCAGACGTCGTTTTTCTGACCCTTCCAGGAGAACCTTTGCCTAACTGCCCTGTACGTTTCTTTCCATCCTGGATGGCTAGCTAAAACGTGATCGTGATACCTCCAAATGACGTGTTGTGTTTTGGACTTGGGTATTACGACGAGGAGGTTGTGGCCGATGTTTATACGTATAAGTCCATCGGTAAAGAGTAGTATGTATTTGTATGTTCTGAGTCCATCGAAAAACCCAATGTATGTTCTGAGTCCATCGAAAAACCCAATGTATGTTCTGAAACCATCGAAAAACCCAATGTATTTTCTGAGTCCATCGAAAACCCCAATGTATGTTCTGAGTCCATCGAAAAACCCAATGTATTTTCTGAGTCCATTATTTTATTTCTTATAATGTCAACACTGATTTGTAATGTAATATTTTAATTTCTTTAAGAAGGTAAACAGTATATTCTACGCTTTCGGTTCGATCAGTCGCGTTTTTACGTTTTTCGTTAAAAGTTAAAATTATTTTTTATATAAATCGGAATATCATACTTTTCATTATCACAAGATTGTAAATTATTCAGATGATTACTTCCAATCAGCTGAGTTCATCAAAAACTTATCAACATCAAATTTTTCATAATACATAAAACTAACAAAAACTATTAAATTGGCTATTGTAGATGTTCAATGCATTCTCGGAGAAAATAATAAATATTTTATAAAAGAGATGTCTGTAGTAGACGCGGAATCATTAACTACTCAACATTACATATTTAAGCATACATCTATTAAACAAGATACAAAATCTCAGAACGTTAACAGATGGCTGAAGAGATGTTATCATGGAATTTCTTTAGAATACGGAGACGTAGAATATGGAGAACTCAATCAGATTTTAAAATCATTAAAATTTACTTGTATTTATGTGAAAGGATTACAAAAACAACAGATTTTACAAAAGTTCATACCAAAAATTACGGTGATTAATTTAGAAGAACTGGGATGTCCACAGTTCAATCAATTACAAACCGATGATACTTTATCTCGCTGTATATATCATAAAGATTTAAATTCTAAACAGTGTACATTATACAAATCATTTGTTTTACACAAATGGCTTATTAATAACTTAAAACTATAATAATCCACTTACGTCACAACCACCAAATAATCGGATTCAGATTCAACTATAGAGGTATAAAAGAGTCGTTATAGTGGCACACGTCGGACAGCTTAGAGCGATATACTCACGACGTCGAACTTCAAAGAGTCACTGGAACTTTGCCATCTGCACGCTAAACTCATCGTACCCATAGCCGATCATTTTATACTTTATATACAGCATATATCATAGTGCAGCACTGTTTTTATTTTTTTTTTTTTTTTTTTATAATTTATTCTTCTACAACAAATATTTTTTATATAAGAGTCAGTTTGCTGTAGACTACTGTCTCGATAACTTGTCCGAATTCGTATAAGTTTATAATTTCACAGAGTAAATCAATCGTTTTATTATAATGTATCAAATTAACTTTTCAAGTGATTTTAATAATGTATTAAATTCAGTTAAAAATTGTCCAAGTTCTGGATTTCCAGAGTATGCAACATTTTCAAAACGTTTTCAATCACTTAACAACTTTTCATCGATCTTATCCGATAAATTAAAATTATCTGAGGCAGGATTTTTCAGCAAAACCACAGATTCAGTTCAATGTTTCTATTGCAGCTTAATATTAAGTAATTGGGTTAATGGAGATAGTCCGTTTCGCGAGCATGCAAAATTTTCAAATAAATGTACATTCTTATTATTAAGTAAAGGTATTCATTTTATAGACGATGTTACTAATTCATTTAAGTATAAGGATTTAAATTATAATTGTTGTAACATGCATAATTGTACTTAATACGATGAAGTTGATAAATAAAAAAATTATATGTTTAAAATTATATATGAAATAATAAAATAATAATTATTACTACTTAAATGCTTTGATTCATTTCAATTTATTTGTGAGCACTGTGTTCTAAAGGTTTAAGGCGTGACACTTTAAACGTAATATACCAGGTTTGAATAATAATTTAATAGGTGGAGGGGATAAATTCTATGAAAGTAAGTGTTTAAATAAAAAGTCATGTCTTAAACCATTAGAACACAGTGTTTACTTTTATTTCAACAGATACGAGTATATAAATACACATTTTTTATTCACTTGTATTAGTTATGAGCTCAACTTCAAATGAGGTTGTTTATGTTAACTGTATTAAAATTATAAAATTGTTTCAACGTATTTTAAGAAAAAATCAGACTAAAACACGTCGTACGTCTTCAAGAATTAAGAAGATACCATAACGTTTTTATCAATAATTTTTTTTAAAAAAAAGAACGTTTAATCAAACATGCATGGGCGTAGCGAGGGTGGGGCAGGTGGGGGCACTTGCCCCCCTCTGCACCTCATACTGAATTCTATTTTTTTTATACCAAATGTGTAAGTTTTACATTAAAATCAAAAATTAAATAAGATATAAGCCTAAAAATAGTGCGAAGATCCTAGACGATTAATATTGTTATAATGTAAAAATTATAACATATATAAATACATGTAAAAAAAAAATGTATTTTATTTTGTCCCCCCCCTGATTCAAATCCTAGCTACGCCTATGCAAACATGTCTTCACCAGTTCCAATAGTTGCTAAATCAAAATTTGAAATTCATAATAAGAAATATGTTTCAGTTGGATATTTAGTTGATAAAGAAATTACAATTGTTGTATTAATCGAATCTGGTAGAAATATTTTCACATTAAATTTAACAAATTGGAATGACTTGATAAATGAAACAAATTTTAACTTGATTTTAAACAATTTAAAAGCACGTTACAAGTATCCGGTTCAACTAAATGAAGATTTAAGTTATTCAATAAATGCAAAATATTCTTCAATAACATGTTATGTATTTTAAAAGTTATAAAAAAACTCAGAGAATACCAATCGTAATTTATGCTGACTTTGAATGTATATTAGAACGTGAAAAAATTGAAAAACTAGAAGTTTTAAAAACATATTCTACACATGTACACAAACTAATGAGTCACGGGTTTTATGTTAAAATTGATTATAATATTATACCAAAAAAAATAATACAAAAATTTGAAATTCCAGAAAAAATTATAATTTATAGAGGAAAAAATGCTGCTAAAAAGTTTATGACGGAAATGGTTGATATTGGAAGCAAGATCTATAATATTTATCAAATAAATATACCAATAATAAAACTAACTGAAACAGAAGAAAAACATTTTCAAAAAGTTAACGAATGTGAATGTTGTTTAAGATCTTTTAAAGAATTTAATCTAATTAAAGTTAAAGATCATTGCCATTTTACAGGTCGTTATAGACAATATCTTTGTCTTGTATGCAATTTTGAAATGATTAATGTATCATTTGTTCCGATTTTCTTTCATAATTTATCATATGATAGTCATTTTATAATTCGAGAACTTGGTTGTAATGATAATGATATTTATATAATTCCTAATTCGTCAGAAAAATATATTTCATTTGGTAAGGAAATCGCACCAAGATTTTCTATTAAATTTGTGGATACATTTCGTTTTATGGCAAGCTTATTAAGTTCGTTAACAAATAAATTATCTAAAGATAAGACTCGGTTAAGAGAAACTTTAAAAATATTTCCTATAGAAGCATTAGACTTGGTTATACAGAAAGGAGTTTTTCCTTATGAGTATGTTAATAACTGGGCTAAATTAGATAATACATATTTACCTTTAAAGTCTGAATTTTATAATTCTCTAACAGATGAAAAAATTAGTGATGACGATTATTTACATGCAAAAAAAGTATGGAAGTTATTTAAAATAAAAACTTTAGGTGAATATAGTGATCTTTATTTAAAAACTGATATAAGTATTCTAGCTGACGTATTTGAAAATTTTAGAGATTTATGTATTTCAACTCTTAAATTAGACCCAGCGCATTATATGACTGCTCCAGGATTTGTTTTTGATTGTATGCTCAAATATACTAAAGTAAAATTAGAACGTTCGTTCTAGATCGTCTATACAGCTTGTCTCGTCAGAAAAAAAAGCACACAAATTATTAACAAAAAATAATTTTAAAGATAGAACTATATATTCTGAAAATCTTATGGCTGTACATCAGTATAAAGATATTATTAAATTTGGTAAACCAATTTATGTAGGGTTTGCAATTTTGGACGTATCAAAAACATTTATGTATTCATTTCATTATGATATAATGAAAAAAAAATATAACGATAAAATAAATATTTTGTATTCAGATACAGATTCTTTAATATATGAAATTATGACTGACAATTTTTTTAATGATTTAAAAAACGAATTACTTCCATATTTTGACACGTTAAATTATCTTGAAAAACATTTTTGTTTTGGTAAAAAACATAAAAGTCAACCAGGTTATTTTAAAGACGAATTGAAAAGTTTTATTCTAAAATAATTTATATCGCTAAGACCTAAATTATATGCTTACAAGACTATAGACGATGAAGAAGTGAAAAAAGCGAAAGGTGTTAAGAAATATGTTATTAAGAAGCATATAAAATTTGATAATTATATAGATATTTTAAATGCGTACATAAATCAACAATATGTCACTAAAAACCAAGCTTATCGAAACATGAATTTTATTCAATCAAATAGACTTGTCGTTCGCTCTAAAACTGTAAATAAACTCGTTTTAAGTGCAACTGATAATAAACGGGTTATTACAGTTGACGGTATTAATACTTTAGCTTATGGTCACTATAAACTAAAAAAATAAACGAAACTGGTTATTTTATGTAGATTTCATTTTTTTTTTATTGAAAATATAATTGTGTAAAAATAATATAAAAAAGTAAATATTGTAAATAAAATATAATTTTAAATTAGAACTATAATAATACATAATTTTTAATTTAAAATATCTGTGGATTGTATCCAAGAATTATAATTTGAATTTAAACCAAACCATTTAACAATCATACTATTTTCTTTTCTTTTTATAATACGTTCAATGAGAAAGGTATCTGGAAAATTAGTTAGTTTAATTTCTTGTTCGTAAAAACAACCACTAATTATATTATCTGATGAATCTTTTAGTTGATAAGTTACCGGATCTGTTTGTAAAGTTTTTGAAATTGTAAAAATTTCTGTCATCCAATTTGGTGTATATCCTTTACTGAATGTATGTTTATATTTAGATATTCTAACTTTATCATTAATATTGTATTTACATTTTATTTTATTTTTTTCTGTTTTAAGTAAATGTAGTTTTATAGACTTTGTTCGAGCTTCATGTGGTGTACATTTAATTGTTGTATGTTTAGTATTATTGTAATTATATACAATATTAGATATTGAACTGTACCAATTATATGAACCTATTGCTGTAATCTTTTTATAAATTCTATTTTTAATTGTACGTATAACACGTTCAGCTATAGCTGCTTTTATACCACTGTTTGTTGAATAATGTTTAATATTATATTTACTCATAAGATTTTGAAATTGTTTATTGTAAAACTCTGTACCGTTATCTGTTTGTAAAAATTTAGGATGATTTGTTTTTAATATATTTAACATGCCATGTGTAACTTGTTTTGCAGATTTATTTTTTAACGCCTGCACCCATAAATACTTGGTATATGTATCTATTACGATTAGAATATATTTATTTCCATCATTATACTTAGAATTTGATTGCATATCCAATAAATCAGCTTGCCAAAGATCGTCTTTGAATAAAGAAATTATTTTTCTTCTAGGAAATTTTTTTCTCGCTGGTTTATGACGTATATTTTCTAATGTAGTTATAATAACTTATTTATAGTATAATTAATTTTTAATATTAGATTGTAGAATATTGCGAATAAAAATTATTATTATATAATAAAATTTAATATGTTATACTATAAGTTTCCTCTCTCGCAATTCTTCTAGTATAGATATAATTTCATTACGAACACCTGTATTACCAGCATTCTGAGACGATATTAAAAGATTTAATCGTGTAACTAATTCATTTGGGCCATCATAATAACTTATCTGTGTATTAGGAATTACATCTTTATATAGACTTGAACCTATTTGATCAGGTTGTAATGTTTTATCAAAATTGAATATGTTAAATATGTTAATATGTTAAATTGTTCAGTAAAACTTTTTTCTCGTACATTTTAATTAATTAACTAATATTTAATATAAATTTTTTTTTTTTTTTTACTCGATCATTCAAATGACTAAAATAAAAATACACTGACATTTATATATAAAATTATTTCATTTCTATAAAGTATGAAAACCACATCTATACATTCCTTGATGCATTTCACGAGTTTTATCAATAACCATAAATCCGTAATTGTTAAGATTCCAACATAAATGACAAATTTTTCGGAACTCTGTAAAATCCATATCTGCAGAACAATGATCATAGAATATATGATGTAAATTCTTATCATCTTGCTTGAATACTACTAAAAAATTTGTGTTGTCTCTCACTAACTGTTTCGGTATTTTCGAATATGTCTGTGCCAAGTAAAAAATCGAATTAGCACCAGAATGACGTCCCATACTAAAATAGTCACGAATAGGTGTCTGATTGTCACAAATAACGTCGTCAAATATAAAAATTTAATTTTTTTTAACTAAACTAGGTTTTATAACTTTATCTGAATTTGTAAATATGTAAAAATTAACACCTTTAATACTATTTATTATATTTTCTAATAGTTAATATTTTTCTTGCTCAGGTGTTTTAGAGTATAAATAAATATTTTCGAATTTTAATCCATTTCTATTAGTAATAAGATTAAACATAACATTTGTTTTTCCTGATCCTGAAGGTCCAAAAATTATTCCACGAATACTATCTGGTAATAATGGACCGTGTCTTGATGGCTTTTTAATAATTTGTGCATCAGCATTATCAATGCTTAATTTATCTTTTTGTTCTATTAATTTCTTTTTTTTTCTTTTTTTTTTTTTTTTATTATAAATACTAAAGAGTTTTAAAATATAAAGCCAGTTATATATAATGCGTTCAACTCATAAGTTAAAATCTGGTAAAGGCTTCTTAAATACTCTTATAAATAAGCTTCCATTCGAAGCTCATGTACCAGGGTATCAGTTTTGTGGACCTGGTACTAAATTAAAAAAGAGATTATCCCGTGGAGACAAAGGAGTCAATCCACTAGATTCTGCTTGTCGAACACACGATATTGCTTATGAAAACAGTAATAATTTAGATATTAGACATAAAGCTGATAAGTTATTAGAAGAACAGGCTTGGGAAAGAGTAAAAGCTAGTGATAGTTCTAAAAATGAAAAACTTGTTGCATATGCAGTGGTAAATGCTATGATTGCCAAGAGAAAAATCGGTATGGGTTGCAAAAATAAAAAAATATTATTAGCAGCGAAAAAAAAAAATAAAAAAAGGGGAAAAATGGTAAGAGAATAATTTTAGCTCCGAATCAGTTGGGAGGTGCATTACCACTTGCATTAATATTTGCAGGGTCGTCAGCATTAGGAAGTATAGCTTCTGGTGCATCAAGTTTATATAATGTAGTAAAAAATCGTAAAAAAGGTAATGGTTTGTATTTAAATAATCTCATTGGTAAAGGCTTAAAAGTAAAAAAAAAAAAAAAATATCAAAAAACTAATGTTACCGAACAGACCTCTCACCAATGAAGATATTATAAATTTTGTTAAAAAGTTGAAAATCAATCATTTTCGCGGTGTCTTTACACGAGATAACTTATCAAAAAAACCGTATAATATTGAATGTACCATAATAAACTTGGATTCATCTTCAGGCAGTGGTACTCATTGGGTTAGTTATTACCGATTTAGAGATAAAATTATTTATTTTGACCCGTTTGGTGATCTTGTACCTCCGATTGAACTTCAAAATTATTTTAATAGTAAGAATATTTTGTATAAGCAGAACATACATATCATCAATCAGATCAAATTATTTATTAAACAGAAATGTTAATTCTATAAAAGTAATGTGTAATATAGTTAATGGTTCATTCGATAATGGTCAACTATCACATTCAATATATGAATTTTTCCCTCGTTAAAATGACAGGAACTAAAATAATTGATTCACCCATTAATTTAATATATTTTAAACTTAAGACAGCAATTATCAAAAAAATAAAAATTGAATTAGTTGATCATAAAAACAATCCTATTATTTCTAACGGTGAAATAACGGTTATATTACATATTAGACCTATTAAAT
This sequence comes from Sipha maydis, assembly GCA_034509805.1. NCBI lineage: Eukaryota > Metazoa > Arthropoda > Insecta > Hemiptera > Aphididae > Sipha > Sipha maydis. The sequence continues at coordinate 15,263 of JASXSY010002566.1, read as the reverse complement.
CCTAAAACAATAAAATGGATGAATCGATTACTGTAACTATGTCAGGTAAAATGACATCTTTATCATGAACTTATTTTCCAGCAATAAATGTATCCGAAAACTCCGAAATCGCACTATTATGTTTGCATACATATAATATGTTTCCAAATGTGAACGAGACAAATATTTGTATTATTATACAGCAACGAAATTTAGATATTTACAACCAAATACATGAAGATAATGAATGTATAAATAATATAGATGGACACGACAAAAAGTATAATGACCCTATAGATTTTACCATGAATACTTATATCACTCGTATGAAATATGTAATTAATTGTAATTACCCAATAGATTTTACAATTGAAAACAGTCTAGCAAGTCTGTTAGGATTTTAAAAAAAAATATATGGGAAAGAAGGTCTATCAAATTTTAGATCATCGAAAAATATTGATATAAACGCCGTTAATTCTATAAAAGTCTTGTGTAATGTAGCAAATGGTTCATTCGATAATGGTATAATTTGTATACTATTAAAATACTGGTTAGGATTTTTTGAAGATTTTAAAAAAATATTGGTAAATTTTAGAATTAATTTTAACAAGAAGTAATACTGATTTAAATAGCTTAATGAGTAAAAACGAAAACGCAACTACAGCTACAGGTACCGTCATACTTAATAAAGTAATTTGGAAAATTCCACACATTAGTGTAGATGATTCTGAACGACTTAAATTATTAGAAATTATTGAGAAAGGAAAAAGTATATTTATCCCATTCAGATCGTATGAAACCTATAAATATCCAGAACTCGGAAAATCTAGAAATATAGTTTGGAATTTAAAAACAGCATCAAAATTAGAAAAACCGCGATATGTCGTGATAGGTTTACAAAAGAATTTAAAAAATAATATTGTTAAAGATGCAAGTCTTTTTGAACATTGTAAATTAACTAATATAAAAGTTATTCTGAACTCTGTTATTTATCCGTACGATAATTTATATATTATATATTATATATTTTACTAAAAAAAATCATGCCGTATCATATAATATGTATACATCGTTTCAAGAATCGTATTATGGGAAAGAAGAAGGTGAACCGATATTAAGTCTAGTTGATTTCGAGGCTAAAGCACCGATTGTTGTGATAGATACTTCCAAACAGAACGATACAGGAACATCTTCGACTATTGACGTTAGCATAGAAATTGAAGCTAAGGAAAATCTAGAGGGCGTGAGTGCTTACTGTCTTTTAATTCATGATCGTATTATAGAATATGTACCTCTTAGCAGAGAAGTCAAGAAACTTGTATAAATTATTTGAATAATATTGTAAAAAGTATTGTACTGTAATAAAAATTGTGTTGACATTATAAGAAATAAAATATTTGTGTATTTCAAAAAAAAAATAAGTTGTTTTTAATTTTTATTTTATAAATAATTTATAAAATAATGGACTCAGAAAATACATTGGGTTATTCGATGGACTCAGAACATACATTGGGTTTTTCGATGGACTCAGAACATACATTGGTTTTTTCGATGAACTCAGAACATACAAATACATACTACTTATTTCCCAATTAGTTTCCGTTAAACTCGGTACCTCGACCTATATTCTCTGTTCTGATGAATTAATTATGCTTCCGATAACATTATTATTTTTTACCTCACCTATCGAATTTCTTGTTATTATGTGTTCATTTATTTATTTGCCCTCTATTAAAAGTACCTTGCCCTCTAAATTATATGGAGCCCGTATTTCGGATAAGAGTTCAGTTCGTGGTTCAATTATTAATTTCGTATTTGGAATTACAATTGTATTATTTTCCATATCAATTTTTATTTTATTAGATTTTAAAAATGGTTTTCCTAATATACCTGTGTTAGGAATTGAGCATTTATCCGAAACAACCTCGAATGTTTCGAGTATTTTTTTATTATCTACCATTATATTTATTTTAATTTCACCAATAGTAAAAATCGGGTTATCACTAATTCCTCTAAGTAAACGTTTTTTACTTACATCAACTTTTTTATTACCCTTTAATTAAGTTATTTTTACCAGATTCATATCTGATCCACTGTCAATTAAAAATTTTCCCGTGTTATTTATCAAATTTTCTGAATAACAAGTTATATGGTCTTTGTCTAGATTTACTGCAATCATTACGTGTTCGATTTTATCTTCTAACTCGGTAACTGTACGTACATCGGCAGTTTTTGATGTGCTTGGACTTTGCATTTGCCTCACTTTATTAAATTTTAATTTCCTACAATCTGCTATTTGATGACCTGTTTTTTTACAATAGTTACACGTTATTTTCGGAGATCTCGGTTCATACTTTTTTTTAATTTGTGGTGCGGAGTCATTACGTTTTGTTTCACTTTTATAGTTATCTGACTTTCTATTACTTGTTGATTTGTAATTATTAAAACGATATTGATTATTTTCGTAATATTGTACTTCCTCTAACGCTATACTCACAGCTTCCTCGAATGTTTTAATGTTTCTACCTTTTATGATTGTTCTAATTTGTGGTATTATACCATCGAGAAATATTCCTAAAGCCTGAGTTTTAACGAATTCTGCGAAACTTTTTACTGTATTAATGCTCCTACGCTCTGAAGATGCTATTGCTAGATCATTGTATGCTTTCTCAATTCTATTACTGAAACTTTTTACACTTTCTCCCCTACCTTGTTTTATACTATTTAGTTCTTTTTGCAAATAAGGTATGGATCGCGTTTTTACGAATTGTGTTCTTAAGATTGTTTTTAATTCTCCACACGATGTAACTTGTTTATACCGTATGCAGTCTGCGGCTACCCCTTTTAAGAATTTGTTAATTATACCTTCTAAAATGGATGGTATTACGTAGTCCTCGATATTATTAAATATAAACTCGCATTAATTTTCAAAGTCATATAAGTCTTGGTCTCTTTCCCCATTAAATGTAGGAAGCATTTGTAATGCTGCTTGACTTGATAATAATTTTGGGATAGTTCTTGGTGCATCGGATCTAGATTCTGCCATTTTAAATGTATTTAAATTTGCTAAATTTATAGTTATATTATTAATATTTTCTTATATTGGATGCAATGTAAATCCTATTTATTTTGTATGCTTTGCAAATTTATATATTTTATTTTATATTAAATGCTCAGTAAATTTTATTAATTTCGGATGCTCTGTAAATTTTATTTATATCGGATGCTCTGTGAATTTTATTTATATTGGATGCTTTGTAAATTTTATTTATATTGGATGCTCTGTAAATTTTATTTTTTTATCGGATGCTCTGTAAATTTTATTTTTATCGGATGCTCTGTAAATTTTTTTTTTCGGATGCTCTATAATTTTATTTTTTATTAGATGCTCTATAAATTATATATACATCGGATGCTCTGTGAATTTTATTTTTTTATCGGATGCTCTGTAAATTTTTTTTTATTTCGGATGCTCTGTAATTTTATTTTTTTTATCAGATGCTCTATAAATTTTATTTTTATCGGATGCTCTGTACATTTTATTTTTATCGGATGCTCTGTTGTACAGTTTTAATAACCACTTATAATTATACAAATAATATATGCTTTACAATAGTTACAATATTGAAGTGATGTCCATCTGAATTTGTAGCGTTGATTGATTTTTGGATGCTCTGGATCTTCGTTGCGATGTTTTTCTTCGTCGCCGTCACTGGTTCGTTAATTTTCCTCTTTGTCGTCACAAAAAGAAAAATTATGTTTGATTTAATTTAAGAAAAAACAAATCTACACCGCTGCCACCAAAATATGTCCTGCACCCGCAAGGGATTACGACGGGTAGTGAAGGTGAAGAAGAAGACAACACTTTGAAGAGTAAAAGTATAATAAGTTAACTGACTTGCTTTATTAATTTAGATAAACACACTGTTAAGACATAAAGTAAACTGTACAGACTTACTCTGCATTAAGAGATCGCCCCGAGTCTAGTGAGCAGGTGCCTTATATAGTAGCCCACTTGCGTCATAGGCCATAGAACGGAAGTGACGTGATGATTAGATTGTCTATAATTGGTCCACTCCGTATGGCGTGATGCTGACGTCTTGTGGAGTGAGGTGTTACGATTACGTAATTAGGGCCTGCTCATTACAGTATGTCTCTCTCAATTAGTTGAGTTCATACGACGATCTCGAATACGGCCACACGTAACACAATTATTCGACATTTTTTAAATAAGTTAAATAAGTTTGAATAAGATTAGGTACAGCAAAATATTTAAGAAACTTTTCACAATATCACATTGATATGATTATATTACGGGTCGTAAGGGAATGAACAATGTACTGAGAAATTAGATTAATTCAATGTTATTGACATGGGAAAAATAGAAACATAATATATACCCAACTATTATTAGATACCTATTAATTAATAGTTTATAATTCTCTATTGAGAATTTTGGTGGTGGTGGTCGTCCCTACTTGCTCATACAGTGTATAGGTACATGAACATTACGCTTTGTAATCTGTTATGATTAGATTTTCCAAAAATTGTTAGTATTTAATTTATTAATAAATTCACACGGTCGGTCGTTCGGTGAGGTACCGTGGACAATCATTATAAAATTCTAGATAACAATATTATTATTATTAATATATCATGAATCATGTACAATGCACAACTAGATAACGCCGTACCCGTATTAGTTCTATTTTCACATGTAGGTACTTTTACGGCGTTTTTCGTCTCGTTTTGTCGTTTTGACTTCTCTCATTCACTGCCGCGGTGGCGTCAGGTGATGGCTGTGAAATTCTACAGCCCAGTGGCGGCTATCTAAAAAAAATTTAAGGTGCTCAAAATTTCCAATAGACCACCGACCACCGACCACTCCACTGGCTCACCACTAGAGGGACCAATTTTTTTTCAGCCTACTTATTATTCAACACACTATGTATTTAAGCCAATAGTAGGTACCTCAAATAATAAAAACTAATCTTTGTGGTCTTATATTTTTGTAATATTTTTATAATTTATTATAAATCACATAAATGAGCTTACTTTCACATTACACTAATACCCTTAAGTATTACTAACTTTACTTATGTAGACATGTAGTTATGTTCAGTTATAGAAGTTTATAAAATTAGATAGGTCAATTAAAATTGAATGTTCTTATGTACCAATGTAATAATTACTTTTTTTAATAGAAAATACATTATTTGTATAATTTTTTTCAACATAGATATTATAATAATACACAATAATTATAATGATATTATTTTTATTTACAAACTCGTGTTAGAGTATAAAATACATTCCAGTATATTATTCTTTATGTTACAATTTCTTCGCCAAAACTGCATTTAATTGAGAAAAACGTTGTAGAATTATCATCTGCAGATACTGACACATCACGTTCAAAGCTTATGATCATGAGATCTTCCAACCTTGTTTGACTCATTGTAGTGTGAAGTCTTGTTTTTATTAACTTGAGTTTTGAGAAAGATCTCTCAGTTGAAGCACTCGATATTGGTATTGTAAGTGCAATAATTAATGGACAATAAAATAATGGACTCAGAAAATACATTGGGTTTTTCGATGGACTCAGAACATACAAATACATACTACTGTAAAGACATATGTGTCTGTTCTGGTTTTGGAACTTCTCGTATTGCGCGCCGGGGTGTCCGCTGTGAGGTGATGGATAATTTCGGACGTAGCGGAGTCTTCGGACTGCCACGCTGCGAGAATATCCGTTGTGATGGGCGCGTTACTATCATTGGCGGCAAAAGTAGAAAAAAGATTGTCGGTTTTGGGTCCGTGATTTGTGTGGGTGATGGGGACCCCAACTTACTTATCCTCGAGGTTGTCCTCGTCTACCGGTTCACCAGGTGCAGGATCTCGCGACAGTAAGTCGGGTGCCTCGTTGAGCCTACCCGGTACGTGTACCGTGCTAAAATCCAATTTCGCTAGTTGTAAAGACCACCGCGTTAATTTGGAATTTTTGTCCTTTGCCCTATGTAGCCATGTTAACGCCGCGTTGTCGGTCAAGAATTCGAAATGTCGGGTTTCATGATATGGCCGAAATTTATCTGTCGCCTAAATTATAGCCAAACATTCGCGTTCTACCGCAGATTACCGTTTTTGTGTGTCGCTAAACATTTTGCTCACGTACGAAACTATGCGTCTGTCCTCCGGGCTGTCACCCCGTTGGAATAGGATTGCTCCAACGCCAATTTCGCTAGCATCAGTTTGTAAACAGAACGGTGCGCTATAATCTGGTGGTGATAATTTCGGTGACGAGTAGAATGCGCGCTTTATGTTTTCAAACGCGCGCTGTTCCGTAATTGTCCATCTCCATCTTACCCCTTGTTATAAAAGATTCGAAAGTGGGGCTATAATGTCAGCATAGTTGTCAACGAATTGACTGTACCAATTACAAACCCCCATAAATCTACGAACGTCCTTAACTTTTTTTGGAACCGGAAAATTTTGGATACACTCTAATTTCTCAAGTTGTTTCTCGATACTTTCAGCGTCTACAATGTGCCCTAAAAATGAAATTTGCGATTTCACATTTTTTTGTGTGACATGTTAGTCCAAATCTTTGTAAGCGTTCCAGAATTTTGTCTAAGTGGGCATGATGTTGCAATCTAAAAATATGCACTCAAATTTTTAAACTGCATAGTTTTGTGAATACACTTGTTATAAAATACCTAAATCATTACTTAATAAAACTTTAATCGGTACAGGATTTTATTTTTAAATTTTAATATATTCACTTTTACATAAAATTACGCATCATTAAATTTATTTCGCTAAAACATCATCGTTTACACAATAATATGTAAGTTTTCTATAGGAATAAGTTTTGAATGTTTGAATATTGATAAAACATAAATTTATGACATCAGTTCAATTCACTTTATATCGAGTTAGGGTGACTTTGATTTTTTTCTTTAATGTCTTTATACATTCAACAAATTTGGAAACTATAATAAATTTTACATCTTTAGAATTTATGTATTTATTTAATAAAACATAAAATTATAGTTTCATTTTGACTTTGTACTTTTTAAGGAATTGCAGTTTAAAAATATGATAAAAATAAATTAATATACGTTGAGCATTCGAATGTTATAAAAGTGCATTCAAATTGAGCACTACACATGTTTTTAATGGATTATTTGATATATTAAAATTTTTATAATGTTAATATCTTTTTTAGATTATGTTTCCGATATGGGTATAATGCTGATGTCGAATTTCGTAGGTTTGCCATTTTCCAGAAATTCAATATATGCTTTTCAAATTTTCTGAAATATAATTGATTTGCAAATTAATTTATCTTTAAGTACGACTTATACATAAATTATTTTCAATAGTTTACACAATCTTCTCATATGTTTTTTAATAATTGTAATTTCTTTATAATTATAGGTAAATGCCTGTCGCATCATCGATGCTTCTTTAATAATTGCAATCTAAAGATATGCACTCAAATTTTTAAACTGCATAGTTTTGTGAATACACTTGTTATAAAATTCCTAATTCTATACCTTAATAAACTTTTATCGGTACAGAATCTTATTTTTAAATTTTAATATATTCACTTTTACATTAAATTACGCATCATTAAATTTATTTCGCTAAAACATCATCGTTTACACAATAATATGTAAGTTTCCTATAGGAATAAGTTTTGAATGTTTAAATATTGATAAAACATAAATTATGACATCAGTTCAATTCACTATATATCGAGTTAGGGTGACTTTGATTTTTTTAATTAATGTCTTTATACATTCACAAATTTGGAAACTATAATAATTTTACATCTTTAGAATTTATGTATTTATTTCATAAAACATAAAATTTTAGTTTCATTTTGACTTTGTACTTTTTAAGGAATTGCAGTTTAAAAATATGATAAAAATAAAATTAATATACGTTGAGCATTCAAATGTTATAAAAATGCATTCAAATTGAGCAATACACATGTTTTTAATGGATTATTTCATTTATTATAATTTCTTATAATGTTAATAAGAGTTAATATTCTTTTTGAGATTAGGTTTCTTTTATGGTTATAATGCTGATGTCGAATTTCGTACGTTTGCCGATTTCCAGAAATTCAATATATGCTTTTCAAATTTTCTGAACATAATGATTTGCAAATTAATTTATGTTTAAGTACGACTTATACCATAAATTATATTCAATAGTTAACACATCTTCTCATATGTTTTTAATAATTGTAATTTCTTTATAATTAGAGGTAAATACTGTCGCATCATCGATGCTTCTTTAAAAATTGCAATCTAAAGATATGCACTCAAATTTTTAAACTGCATAGTTTTGTGAATACACTTGTTATAAAATACCTAATTCATTACCTTAATAAACTTTTATCGGTACAGGATTTTATTTTTAAATTTTAATATATTCACTTTTACATTAAATTACGCATCATTAAATTTATTTCGCTAAAACATCATCGTTTACACAATAATATTTAAGTTTCCTATAGGAATAAGTTTTGAATGTTTAAATATTGATAAAACATAAATTTATGACATCAGTTCAATTCAATAATATCGAGTTAGGGTGACTTTGATTTTTTTATTTAATGTCTTTATACATTCACAAATTTGGAAACTATAATAATTTCACATCTTTAGAATTTATGTATTTATTTAATAAAACATAAAATTTTAGTTTCATTTTGACTTTGTACTTTTTAAGGAATTGCAGTTTAAAAATATGATAAAAATAAATTAATATACGTTGAGCATTCGAATGTTATAAAAATGCATTCAAATTGAGCACTACACACGTTATTAATGGATTATTTCATTTATTATAATTTCTTATAATGTTAATAAGAATTAATATTCTTTTTTAGATTAGGTTTCTTATATGGTTATAATACTGATGTCGAATTTCGTACGTTTGCCGATTTCCAGAAATTCAATATATGCTTTTCAAATTTTTCTGAAACATAATGATTTGCAAATTAATTTATGTTTAAGTACAACTTATACATAAATTATTTTCAATAGTTAACACAATCTTCTCATATGTTTTTTAAATCGAACCTAAGGATGAATTTATTATGCTTATCATTATGTTCCATAAAACTTGAGTAGCATATATTGAAGTTCTGGAAATCGGAACACGAACGAAAGTCGACGACAGCATTATAACGATATCGGATACATCATCTAAAAAAGAAAATTAATTCTTAATAACATTATAAGAAATTATTATGTATTAAATAATTAAATAGAACCATGTGTAGTGCTCAATTTGAATGTATTTATATAACATTCGAATGCTTAATATATATAAAAATACTTTTATCATATCTTTTCACTGTAATTCCTTAAAAGTACAAAAGTAAAATAAAACTAAAATTTTATGTTGTTTTAAATGTATACAAAATTTCTAAAGAGGGAAAATTATTATACTTTTCAAATTTGTAAATGCACAACGAAATAAAGAAAAGAGCCAAATTACCCTAACTCGATATATAGTGTAATGAACTGATATCGTAAATTATTGTTTTATCAATATTTTAACATTCAAAACTTTATTCCTATAGGAAAAAAAACGTATTATTGTGAAACAATGATATTTTAGCGAAACAAATTTAATGATGCGTAATTTAATGTAAAAGTGAATATAATAAAATTAAAAATTAAATCATGTACCCTTAAATGTAGTATAAGGTAAAGCATTAGGAATTCAATAACAAGTAAATTCATAAAACTTTGCAGTTTTAAAATTTGAATGTACATTTTTTTACATTGCAATTTTTAAAAAAGCGTCGATGATGCAAGAGTATTTACTTATCATTATGAAGAAGTTACAATTATGAAAATCATAGGAGAACGATTGTGAAAACTATTGAAAATAATTAATATAGAAATCGTACTTAGGGATGAATTTAGTATGCAAATCATTATTTTCTTTTAAAACTTGAGTAGCATATATTGATGTTCTGGAATTCGGCACACGAACAAAAGTCGACGACAGCATTACAACGATATCGGATACATCATCTAAAAAAGAAAAATTAATTCTTAATAACATTTTAAGAAATTATTATGTATTAAATAATTAAATAGAACCATGTGTAGTGCTCAATTTGAATGTATTTATATAACATTCGAATGCTTTATATATATAAAAATACTTTTATCATATCTTTTCACTGTAATTCCTTAAAAAGTACAAAGTAAAATAAAACTAAAATTTATGTTGTTTTAAATGTATACAAAATTAATAAAGAGATAAATTATTATACTTTTCAAATGTGTAAATGCACAACGAAATTAAAGAAAAGAGCCAAATTACCCTAACTCGATATATAGTGTAATGAACTGATATCGTAAATTATTGTTTTATCAATATTTTAACATTCAAAACTTATTCCTATAGGAAAATAACGTATTATTGTGAAAACAATGATATTTTAGCGAAACAAATTTAATGATGCGTAATTTAATGTAAAAGTGAATATAATAAATTAAAAATTAAATCATGTACCCTTAAATGTAGTATAAGGTAAAGCATAGGATTCAATAACAAGTAAATTCATAAAACTTTGCAGTTTTAAAATTTGAATGTATCTTTATTACATTGCAATTTAAAAGAAGCGTCGATGATGCGAGAGTATTTACTAATAATTTTGAAAAAGTTACAATTATTCAAATCATAGGAGAACGATTGTGAAAACTATTGAAAATTATTTATACAGAAATCGTACTTAAGGATGAATTTATTATGCTTATCATTATGTTCCATAAAACTTGAGTAGCATATATTGAAGTTCTGGAAATCGGAACACGAACGAAAGTCGACGACAGCATTATAACGATATCGGATACATCATCTAAAAAAGAAAATTAATTCTTAATAACATTATAAGAAATTATTATGTATTAAATAATTAAATAGAACCATGTGTAGTGCTCAATTTGAATGTATTTATATAACATTCGAATGCTTAATATATATAAAAATACTTTTATCATATCTTTTCACTGTAATTCCTTAAAAAGTACAAAGTAAAAATAAAACTAAAATTTTATGTTGTTTTAATGTATACAAAATTTCTAAAGAGGGAAAATTATTATACTTTTCAAATTTGTAAATGCACAACGAAATTAAAGAAAAGAGCCAAATTACCCTAACTCGATATATAGTGTAATGAACTGATATCGTAAATTATTGTTTTATCAATATTTTAACATTCAAAACTTATTCCTATAGGAAAAAAACGTATTATTGTGAAAACAATGATATTTTAGCGAAACAAATTTAATGATGCGTAATTTAATGTAAAAGTGAATATAATAAAATTCAAAATTAAATCATGTACCCTTAAATGTAGTATAAGGTAAAGCATTAGGAATTAAATAACAAGTGTGTTTATATTACTATGCAGTTTAAATATTTGAATGTACATTTTTTACATTGCAATTTTTAAGAAGCGTCGATGATGCAAGAGTATTTACTTATCATTATGAAGAAGTTACAATTATTGAAAATCATAGGAGAACGATTGTGAAAACTATTGAAAATAATTAATATAGAAATCGTACTTAGGGATGAATTTAGTATGCAAATCATTATTTTCTTTTAAACTTGAGTAGCATATATTGATGTTCTGGAATTCGGCACACGAACAAAAGTCGACGACAGCATTACAACGATATCGGATACATCATCTAAAAAAGAAAATTAATTCTAAATAACATTTCTAAGAAATTATTATGTATTAAATAATTAAATAGAACCATGTGTAGTGCTCAATTTGAATGTATTTATATAACATTCGAATGCTTTATATATATAAAAATTACTTTTATCATATCTTTTCACTGTAATTCCTTAAAAAGTACAAAGTAAAAATAAAACTAAAATTTTATGTTGTTTTAAATGTATACATAATTAATAAAGAGATAAAATTATTATACTTTTCAAATGTGTAAATGCACAACGAAATTAAAGAAAAGAGCCAAATTACCCTAACTCGATATAAAGTGTAATGAACTGATATCGTTAATTATTGTTTTATCAATATTTTAACATTCAAAACTTATTCCTATAGGAAAAAAACGTATTATTGTGAAAACAATGATATTTTAGCGAAACAAATTTAATGATGCGTAATTTAATGTAAAAGTGAATATAATAAAATTAAAAATTAAATCATGTACCCTTAAATGTAGTATAAGGTAAAGCATTAGGAATTCAATAACAAGTAAATTCATAAAACTTTGCAGTTTTAAAATTTGAATGTACATTTTTTACATTGCAATTTTTAAAAAAGCGTCGATGATGCAAGAGTATTTACTTATCATTATGAAGAAGTTACAATTATTGAAAATCATAGGAGAACGATTGTGAAAACTATTGAAAATAATTAATATAGAAATCGTACTTAGGGATGAATTTAGTATGCAAATCATTATTTTCTTTTAAAACTTGAGTAGCATATATTGATGTTCTGAATTCGGCACACGAACAAAAGTCGACGACAGCATTACAACGATATCGGATACATCATCTAAAAAAGAAAATTAATTCTAAATAACATTTTAAGAAATTATTATGTATTAAATAATTAAATAGAACCATGTGTAGTGCTCAATTTGAATGTATTTATATAACATTCGAATGCTTTATATATATAAAAATACTTTTATCATATCTTTTCACTGTAATTCTTAAAAAGTACAAAGTAAAAATAAAACTAAAATTTTATGTTGTTTTAAATGTATACAAAATTAATAAAGAGATAAAATTATTATACTTTTCAAATGTGTAAATGCACAACGAAATTAAAGAAAAGAGCCAAATTACCCTAACTCGATATATAGTGTAATGAACTGATATCGTAAATTATTGTTTTATCAATATTTTAACATTCAAAACTTATTCCTATAGGAAAATAACGTATTATTGTGAAAACAATGATATTTAGCGAAACAAATTTAATGATGCGTAATTTAATGTAAAAGTGAATATAATAAAATTAAAAATTAAATCATGTACCCTTAAATGTAGTATAAGGTAAAGCATTAGGAATTCAATAACAAGTAAATTCATAAAACTTTGCAGTTTTAAAATTTGAATGTATCTTTATTACATTGCAATTTTAAAAGAAGCGTCGATGATGCGAGAGTATTTACTAATAATTTTGAAAAAGTTACAATTATTCAAATCATAGGAGAACGATTGTGAAAACTATTGAAAATTATTTATACAGAAATCGTACTTAAGGATGAATTTATTATGCTTATCATTATTTTCTTTTAAAACTTGAGTAGCATATATTGATGTTCTGGAATTCGGCACACGAACAAAAGTCGACGACAGCATTACAACGATATCGGATACATCATCTAAAAAAGAAAATTAATTCTAAATAACATTTTAAGAAATTATTATGTATTAAATAATTAAATAGAACCATGTGTAGTGCTCAATTTGAATGTATTTATATAACATTCGAATGCTTATATATATAATAATACTTTTATCATATCTTTTCACTGTAATTCCTTAAAAAGTACAAAGTAAAAATAAAACTAAAATTTTATGTTGTTTTAAATGTATACAAAATTAATAAAGAGATAAAATTATTATACTTTTCAAATGTGTAAATGCACAACGAAATTAAAGAAAAGAGCCAAATTACCCTAACTCGATATATAGTGTAATGAACTGATATCGTAAATTATTGTTTTATCAATATTTTAACATTCAAAACTTATTCCTATAGGAAAATAATGTATTATTGTGAAAACAATGATATTTTAGCGAAACAAATTTATGATGCGTAATTTAATGTAAAAGTGAATATAATAAAATTAAAAATTAAATCATGTACCCTTAAATGTAGTATAAGGTAAAGCATTAGGAATTCAATAACAAGTAAATTCATAAAACTTTGCAGTTTTAAAATTTGAATGTATCTTTATTACATTGCAATTTTAAAAGAAGCGTCGATGATGCGAGAGTATTTACTAATAATTTGAAAAAGTTACAATTATTCAAATCATAGGAGAACGATTGTGAAAACTATTGAAAATTATTTATACAGAAATCGTACTTAAGGATGAATTTATTATGCTTATCATTATGTTCCATAAAACTTGAGTAGCATATATTGAAGTTCTGGAAATCGGAACACGAACGAAAGTCGACGACAGCATTTATAACGATATCGGATACATCATCTAAAAAAGAAAATTAATTCTTATAACATTATAAGAAATTATTATGTATTAAATAATTAAATAGAACCATGTGTAGTGCTCAATTGAATGTATTTATATAACATTCGAATGCTTAATATATATAAAAATACTTTTATCATATCTTTCACTGTAATTCCTTAAAAAGTACAAAGTAAAAATAAAACTAAAATTTTATGTTGTTTTAAATGTATACAAAATTTCTAAAGAGGGAAAATTATTATACTTTTCAAATTTGTAAATGCACAACGAAATTAAAGAAAAGAGCCAAATTACCCTAACTCGATATATAGTGTAATGAACTGATATCGTAAATTATATTTTATCAATATTTGAACATTCAAAACTTATTCCTATAGGAAAATATCATATTATTGTGAAAACAATGATATTTTAGCGAAAAAAATTTAAAGATGCGTTATTTAATGTAAAGTGAATATAATTAAATTCAAAATTAAATCATGTACCCTTAAATGTAGTATAAGGTAAAGCATTAGGAATTAAATAACAAGTGTGTTTATATTACTATGCAGTTTAAATATTTGAATGTACATTTTTTACATTGCAATTTTTAAAAAAGCGTCGATGATGCAAGAGTATTTACTTATCATTATGAAGAAGTTACAATTATTGAAAATCATAGGAGAACGATTGTGAAAACTATTGAAAATAATTAATATAGAAATCGTACTTAGGGATGAATTTAGTATGCAAATCATTATTTTCTTTAAAACTTGAGTAGCATATATTGATGTTCTGGAATTCGGCACACGAACAAAAGTCGACGACAGCATTACAACGATATCGGATACATCATCTAAAAAAGAAAATTAATTCTTAATAACATTATAAGAAATTATTATGTATTAAATAATTAAATAGAGCCATGTGTAGTGCTCAATTTGAATGTATTTATTTATTGATAAGTTTTTACATTCGAAATAAAATAATAAATATAAGTTTTAAACGTACAGGTATTACTAGCTTTACACAGAAGAGCTAACTACCAATTGATGA